>OY856413.1:850427755-850667755 GCA_963693085.1 Alisma plantago-aquatica
TAAATTTTGCACATCATTGTGGCCGTTAGACCATGATATGATGACACTCAAGTCTTCATCCACCCTAAATAGAGAAGGAAAGCCAAGGAACAACATTGATACATTTCCTTTTCTATTTCTCTCTCACCCTAGTTCATGTGCACACCCATAAACCTTCCCAATGGATTCATGAGAGGATTTCACACCAACGTACCCTATGTTTTGCCAATTTTGGAAGGCCATTAAAGTGTCCCCTTAATCTTAGACCCCTAGTCAACCAACGCTTCATGGACAAACCTATATAAAGAGGGTAGCCATACCCTATAAGACCACCAATACATCTGTGAGGTTCTGTGTGACTAGAGGATCACTCCTTTGCCCTCAATTTCACTACTAGTCCCCTCCTTCCTCTCTAGACTTCTCTCTGAGGCTTTCTGGAGATCCCTCTACCCTCCTGACTTGTCTGTACCTCCTTCGAGCAATCAAACACCACCTTCAAGTCTAGTAGGGCGTGGCAAAGGGTGTGGTACCCTTACTTGCCACCCAAGAGGCCTGAAGGTTGAAGTCAACCACTAGGTTGACTCCCTATTCATGAGAAGGAGGCAACGAGAAAGAAGACAACTTAAGGGAGAGTCAACAACTCTGCCCATGATTGACTGTTGTGAGGTGAGGGTCATTGTAGTCCTTCCTTCCTCCTTTCTTTCACCTAAGCTGAGCGAACCTAGGTGCCAACATGGCACGAGTCAACTGGCTCAAACATGGCCCCGCTCTAGGACCCTACACCGGTCAGCCTCCTATGTAACAAGTTTTGATTGGTCCAATGGATTTTAATTTGCAAATATTCTAATAATTAATTGGTAAATCCAAACCAGCATATAAATACATTTTTTGATAATAAAAACAAGAGGAATTCAATGAAATTAGTTTCCTAACCTAATTCTTTCTCTAATTCCAAAAGTGCATACAGTTTGTAACTTTAATGTAATAAATGAAAGAAAACCCTAATTTTCATAGCTTTGATGGTTATAACTTGTTCAATCGATCCTAATGGATAAAGTTTAACCTTTTTGGATAAACAAACATTTTGGATCTAATTTGGGTTAAAAGTTTATATGTTGCTAAAATTAGGGTTTCCTAAATTGAAAAGCATTAAAGTATGGTAATTATGATTTGGGAAGTCTAACCCTAATGGAATCCCTAATTTGACACCAAAACCCTAAATTGAAACCCAAGTTAGTCTTAATGATAGTTTATGGACAAAATAAGTAATACATGAGGGTTATGTATTTATTTCAGGGTGATTGCTTGGTTGATTACAACTTCTCTTGTTTGCTTAGACTTCGAGTAATCTCTAGAAAGGTAAGTGGTTACGCCTATGACTAATCGACTTCTGTGGTTTTCTAGAGTTTCCTAAATGCATTGCAATTAAACTGTTGTTGTTTATTGACTTCCTAAAATCTATACTTCCCATATGAGTATCACTTTATATAAATACAACTTGCTCAAGCCCAAGAAATATCTATGAATAAATGCATGCATGAAAGTTATATAATTTATCCTAGAGAGTGGATTGGCCAATGAAATTTTCCCAATGAGTGAGTATGATATTAGGAATACATACCCCCAGTGTGTGGGTATAGATCGAGATTACCCCCAGTGAGTGGGTAAATCATTATAATACTCCCAACGAGTGAGTATGATAGTATGAATACCCCTAGTGGGTATACACATAGATCGAATAAGTGCAGGTTGAGAATTTTTATTACAAAAATGCAAGTTTGATTATGTAACAATATTTCTACTATGGTTGTTTATGTTGTTACACCTAGATTCGAATATTTCTTCCCCCACATACTCAGTATATCTTGATATGATTGCCACATTTTTAGTTCACACCATTTTAGGTTAAACTACAATTAATGATGAAATATGAACATCCATAGAAGAAGACACAAAAAGAAAAGATCTAAAGTCATGCTAGAGTATTTATATAGTTAGATTTTTCTAGTTCCAAACATTCAAATTCCATTTCTTGTAATTCCTTGGTGGAAATTCTTTCATATTGTTATCAAACTCTTTTCCATTCAATAGAATTTTTAATTATTATTGGTTAATTGATAAACCATGATCATGTATATATGATAATGGTTGTTTCCCTCTCAGCCCACCCTTATTGAGGATAACAGGGGGATGGGATCGTTATATTTGGTATCAGAGCTTAGGTTTATAGTTTAACCTTTAATAATTAGTAAATTTTAAAATTCCATAGAGTGCAAGGGAATTATTAGGGTATTTTCTAAAGATGATGGTGTCTAGAGGGGACCATGACCAGGGGCTTGCAAAGCTTTCCTCCTCATCGCTAAATCAGCTTATGAGGACTCCCGGGCTCGTGCATCCAACCTGGAAAAAGTTAGAAGATTTTTCTTGAGATAAAATATCTCCATGTTTTCTTATCATCTTGTAGTTCATCCCCTCTCTACCCCATGATTCTCTCATGAAACCCTAGGTACTTCTTCCTCTACCCTTACGAGAACTAGGGTTATGAATATTAGGGGTTAAGGCATCCTCCACCAAATCATAAGATACATGTAATCAAGATGTAATAGACATAACTTTACAATTCTTTAAATGCCATAAACATAAAATTGAGATCAATTTATTTATGTGAAAAAAATGGCCCGCACCAAGACAACCGTCATCCCTGATGACACACCCAAGGACTACCTAGAGGGGAGGCCCTTATGTAGGAAGAGGATGCTATTAGATAAGAGGAAGAGGTCCATGGAAGGTGAGTTCTCCAAGAAGCAGAAGAGATCAAATGAGGCCTATGTCAAGAGAGGTCCCAAGCATGAGGCTATCCCCTTTGGCATCCCAAACCCTAAAGATGGTCCTGAGCCTAAAGGTGAACCCATGGTGGAAGATGAACCCAAGGTTGAATGTAACCCCGTTGCTGGTGGCACAAGCCCCATTGGACAAGTGGTGATCCAGACTCCTAAGATGCTCTGGCTAGAGAAACAAAAGAAGCTCACTGAGGCTATCAGTACCCTAACCCTCAAGGACATCTCCATATATGAGAATGGTGAACCCCTACCTGTCCACCCTCGTCTTGGAGCCGCCATCCCTGAATTCATCATGCTGATCATAGAGAAGTTCTAGGGTGAGGATAAGATAGAAGTTGTCAACAAGGTGGATGCCTGGATTCTAGCTGTGAACAATGGATTCCACATCCTGGAGGTGCAACCCATCAAAAATGTCCTTTTCTCTGCTCACCTTCTGGAGGAAGCAACAAATTTGTGGTGGGAAAATTACATTATGGACTGGGATCTAACTGAGGAACTTATGGCTTGGATACTTTCAACTCAAGAAATCTTGCAAGCAAGCTTTTTTTGGACTTTAAGGACTTAGGATATGTTTTGGAAGTCACTACCCCTAGTGGTTGTATCTTCTCATCCCTCCTAAAAACATCGATCATCCATGTTAACTGTATGAACCAATGCTTAATGAATGATTTCGATGTCATTATAGAAATGGATTGGCGTTATAACTATAATACAAAGATAGACTACGAGGAAAAGAAAATAAGGATAGAAAGCCAGGTCATGCATCCTTTACCACTAGAGGTAGGAAATATGCCAATACCAGCATGTATGTCTCATCTATGAAAGTAGAACAAATTGTATCTAAGGGTTTTCTAGCGTTCTTAGATGTAGTGACTAAGCCAGAGTAGAAGGTGAAACCCTTAGAGGAAATAGAGGTAGTCAGGGACTATGTCTATGTGTTACTAGAAAATTAGCCAGGCATACCTCCAGAGAGAGAAGTGTACTTCTCAATAGGGCTAGATCCCAGGACAAACCCAATTTCTAGAGAATCTTATAGGATGGCTCCCTCTGAGTTGCTTGAGTTGAAGAAGAAACTGTAGGAACTACTAGATGAGAGCTTCATCTAACCCAACACATCCCTGTGGGGAGCACTAGTCCTCTTTGTAAATAAGAAGAATAGATCACTCCTCATGTGCATAAACTATAGAATGATAAATTAGGATACCATTAAGAATAAGTATCCTCTACCCCACATAGATGACATGTTTGGCCATCTCAAAAATGCTCAGGTTTTCTCAAAGATTGACCTAAGATCCAGATACCAGTAGTTGTGAGTTAAGAGTGAAGATATCCCAAAAACTGCTTTTTGAGCCTTCTATGGTCACGACATGTTTTTGGTTATGCCTTTTGGGATGTCCAATGCTCCAAGTGTGTTCATAAACCTCATGAAAAGTGTGTTCCATCCCTTCCATGACATCTTTGTCATATTTTTTGTAGATGACATCCTAGTCTACTTTGATGACCTAGAGCAACACCGTGAACACCTATCTAAGGTCGTTGTATCCTCTAAAAGTAGACATTCTAAGGGAAATTCTCACAACGAGAGTTTTGGATAGACCAAGTTATGTTCCCTGGGCACATTATATTTGGAGGAACCATATATTTCAACCCTGTTAAAGTAGCGACCATTTGAGAATGGCCAACATTGAGGAACACATTTGAAATTTCTAGTTTTCTGGGATTGGCCAGATATTACCATTGATTCATCAAGGATTTCTCATAGACTACTTAGCCCCTGTCCAAGATCACTCATAAAGATGAGAAATTCATGTTGGTATGTATGCCCAGAGAGCCAATCATATGATGATTGGAATGTGTCATTAGATACCTAATTTGATTATGAGAAAGGTTATTCTGTCTATTATGTTTGTCTCAATCATGAGATGATGAAACAAAAATAGCAGATGCCTAAAGAATGATGTTACTTGATTACATATCTTCAGGTTAAGGACCTGAACAAGGAGATCATATGTATGATAAGAGTACACACATTCTTTTTATGTCCTTAATCATATAGTACTGTGGAAACAAAATAGATGACAATAATACATAAGACTAGAGTGTGTGTTGATTGATGACAAAGTTTCATTAGTCATGATATATGATATCAAGTCAAGCACATAGGTACGTGTTAGAGAAGACTGTATCGTACATACCCACCTTGAGAGTGATACATGGATACCATGGAATGGTAGTCAAAATCAACTCTCATAGTAATAGTGGTAATTGTGGTTCTCAGACCTAAAGTCACTACACTTATCACATCTTATTTGATGTATTTTGACGTCATCAACCTCCAACTTGAATAAGGGTTTCCATAAAGGTGATGCTTGGGTGCACTATGACACAAGGGGATTGAGTGTGAGTGATGTAGATGATATTTGGCCATCTTATAGGAGATTGATATCCAGACCACTTGATAAGTGAGACTAAGAAATGTATGGCCATACTCATGTGATTCAATATGGGATATGTGAACTCACATGCATCTCAGACAGTCTGCTCCTGTTCAAAGAACATGGATTGAATGTTGAGAGGATGACAATCCATGCCTTTCAATTAGGATAGAGACAAAGGAACTATATGATCATGGTAACATTAATCACATATTTTAGGTTGAAGTTGTTCTCTAACTTTCTGAACTACTTGGGTAGCAATAATGTGTTGCTAGATACCTCTCATTGCTTGTGATGTCATAACTTGGTTATGGACATTCACTCCTAATGTAATTTGGGACCTATAGGGTCACACACATAGGATGCACTTGAAATAGTAGTTTATTCATGAATGATGTTTAATTTGATTACTAAAGTGTTTACATATTCAATTTGAACAACAATGGTTTAAAATTGAATAACTGGGCTATGAACCGACCAATTCAAGTGTTGAACTAATTGGTTGGAGTGTCAGGTCAATTGGAAATAACATTGGTTGAAGAAAGCCTAAACTAGGGTATGAACTGACCAGTTCACCCACTGAATAGACCAGTTCATGGTCCCGAACAATCAGTTCATGTGATGAACCACCCGGTACAATGTTCAGTTCAAATGGATCAAGAATTGATGTTGATGTCATGTTTTGCATTAATCCTACATCAAATACCAATGTGATGAGAAATAGGAAACTACTGAATCAAGTGGTTCAATGGATGAGACAACCGGTTCGCCCCATTAACCAACCGATTGGATAGTGAACCAACCAGTTCACCATTCATAGTTTCTAGAAAATTTGTGAATTCTATCTCTCTGAATCCTAGATTGAGTGGAAGCCCTGACCCTAGCCTCTCCTATAAATAGAGGGGTAGTGGTGGCTTCCCAAAAACAATAATAATATCTAACAATTGTTATTCTCTGGCTGTGGTAACCAATAGAGAGCCCGAGCAAGTCCAACCCATAAAAGGGGGATAGCAAGGGAGAGACAATTGTGGGAGAGCAAATCAATCCTAGCAGATTGACATTCGAAGGGACTACTCCTTCCCGTTGGGTCTGGTATCACAATGTGGAGTTCCCGGTGGTCTACATAGACTACTCTAGAGGTGAGGAGGCTATTTCTTGCATCTAGGAGGATGTCGTCAATCACCTTCTATGGTGTTAGACTAGGAGGACGTTGTTGATGACTAATTGAATGCCTCTTGGCGAAGAAGCACACTACTACAACAAGAGTTGTTGCTGGACCTATTCTAGGACCAGGTATAACTCTTGTTACCTTCCTTCCTAGATACATTTTTGTTGACATGATCTTTTCAATTAGGGAATCAATCATTAATTTGTTTTTGTTTTTACCGCCATATTCGTTGTCTCAATTTCCCTACAATTTGTTTGGTCCGATCTATGTGAAGAAAGAGTCCGTGAATTGAAGGAAAAGCTTACCTTATCCCCTATTCTGACCATACCCTCGGTTAATGATGGTTTCTTCATCTTCACCAATGCATCAAAGATGGTCTTAGGATGCGTGCTAGAGAAGAAATAGCATGTGGTCACCTTTTCTTCTAGATATCACAAGCCCAATGACTTGAATTATCCAACCCATGATTTGGAACTTGCGACAGTGGTCTATGCCTTGAAGATCTGGTGAAACTATTTGTATGGGGCTACCTTTGAAATCTTCACCGACCATAAGAGCTTGAAATACCTATTGACTTAGAAAGATCTAGACTTGCAACAATGATGTTGAATGGAATATATGAAGGATTTTACCATACCCTACCATCCTGGTAAGGCCAATGTGTTAGCCGATGCCCTTTGTAGAAAATGTCTCACTTATGCAACTATTTTGGTTAACCAATGGAAGAGACTAGAACACTTTTCGAGATGGATTCCATATCCTTTGGCAGATAAGATTCATTTGGACAACATCTAATTCAAGCCTGACCTACTGACCAATCTTGTAGTAGTCCAATTAGCTAGCTCAAAGTTATAAAAGATGAAGGGTTTGATGGAAAATCCTTAAATACACCTCTCGGTGGGTGTGGATGGTGGAATCTGATATAAAATTCATATTTGGGTTCCTAAACATTCACCATTGAAGTCTCATATCTTGCAAGAGGCTCACAGGTCAAAGTATAATATACACCCTCACACCACTAAGATGTTCAAAGACCTACAATGATACTTTTGGTGGTCATGAATGAAGAGAGGCATAGCCTCATATGTGGCTAGTTGTGAGAACCCATTATACTAAATGAGATTACTCAAAACATAAAACACGATTACTCCTTAATTAAACACAAACCCAAAGAAAGGGTAAATTAAAACTGATTCCAACAATTCCCAATTGCTCAGAAACATTTATATAAAAGCCAAACAACTTGCTTTAGTTCACATAATGCTCAATATTCCTTACAATTGCCCTGTAACCTTAGCTACAACATAAAATTTGCAAAGATACATTATCCACATATTCAACATATACAAGCATCAACATGATGTTGAAAGCTCGATTCAATCAAAACATCATATACAAACTTTTCATTCAGACCTGAGAGTACATGGATGACTCTAGGACACACTAGACAACTAAACAACCATCTCTAGGATTTCTCACCTCAGATTCTTCTCACTATCATGATACTATTGTCACTTCTGTCGATCACCTAAAAAAATGTGGTGACCCACAAGGTGAGATCCAATCCCAATGAGAGCTATAACTCTTTCCAACATATATTGATTACATCATATTAAATAGTAAATAACTGAGTAGTTAGCGTATTTAATAGTCAATTGAGTAGACTGAACAGTTCAAGCATGCTAAATAGATTAAGAAAATAAGCTTAGCAACAAGTACGACTATTAATGTATATATAGGTAATAGATAAATCCATTTCTTTTATCAGATATCTACTCATGTTTCATAAGATTACATCTAATAACAATCATTATCATTGGTTTGACTATCATCATATGTCTTACTAACAACACAAGCAATCTAGAAGCATAAACATCTTTGATATGTCTAGTAGTATGACATGGCTATCAATATTGGCATATTTAATAAAAGTGAACCAATATACATAATAAGTAGAGATAACATCATAGCACAACCAACTACATAAGCATAATTTGCAGTTTAAGTATTTATAATTACATAGGCATGGCTAGAAGTATTAGACATTGCTAGAAGCATAATATTAAATATCAATGTCAGTATATTTGACAACATAAATAGGTTTACAACATGAGCACAGCTACAGTACAAGCATATATATCATCTCTCATTGTACTATATATCATCTCTATATAAGAAGATCAAACAAGGGTTATCATCCAATGTAAAGCATTGTGCATAGCCGTAAATAGATATGCTACACGGTTGAATTACATCTTTTATTATGTTTCCCTAAGGAATTTGAGGATACCACTTAAAATCCAACTGATCACTGCTCAGTCAAAATTAGTTCCATACAAGACTAGGAAGAGCCGAGCTCCTAAGATCTTTTGCGCCCCCGGTCAATACGGGTCCGCCACAATGACACATAAGGTCAAGCTGCGAACAACCTAGTCCATCCTTGGTACATGTCACAACACTAGTGAAAGGAGGTGGGCACGCTATCCTGCCATCCGAGGTACAACCACAATTGTCCTCCAATCTCATCACATAAATAATCACCGATACATGACCACAACCACTCTCAAACAGAGGGCTAGGTATGACCACAATCATCCTCCCTAAACACTTGGATTCAGGATGACAAGCACCCCACATACTCAAAAGTATGTGCTCTGAGTTTCCCTTAGGAATAATCATTTCACTATCTGGAAAAATTCTGACACTCAGATGGATCTATGACATAGGACACTACATAATTAGAATTTCACTTGATTAATTATTGCCAATTAGGTGAATTAAGGCTTCATTATACAAATCGACATACAAACCCAAATTCATTCCTATCAAGTGTATAAGCATTGCAACTTTAGAAGATATAAATTTTTTGAAGTATAGATTTAATCATATTATCATATGCTATCATCCATTGCATTGTCATGAACCATATTATCATCATATCATTTCAAGATATCCATTTCTTATCACAAGTTCTAGAGTTTTAGTCCTTATTGGAACATGAAAATGATTTCACCTCAATCAGGGATCAACATGCCCAAAGGTCATTGAAGACCATCTCATTATTCATAGCAAAGTCATCCTCACCATTCCATGCCTTAACTAAGGCTCAAAAGTTCATCAACAATTATGTGCCCATAGGTATTATTATGGCAAGGCACTATGATATTCAAATATCACTACATTGTGGTTTAAACATAAGAAGAGTGTAATTCATTTTCACATTAATCGTGCAAGAGGGCTGATTATAACCAATAACCATCATTTAGTTACATTAAGTTGAGATATAACAAACTATACCACATTGAAGTTACACATCCAATTATTATGGTCATTTATCAAATATAACTATCCTAGAGAAAAGGTAAGACAACAAATTAATGATATTAAATAACCAAATTCTCATCACTAGGACCCATGTATAATATCATGGGATTGATTCTAATCCAATCTTATTCATTGGATCAGGTTCATTGTATAAAGTTATCAATTGAAGTATAGGTTTAACTATTAAATCAATTGAACCAAGGATCCATTGGTTTAAGGTTTAGTCGAATCTACAACTACATACTTAACTTACCATATGTGGTGATGACCTGATCCATCATTAGTTGTGATCATTAAGTCACTATCGGTTGTTAGATCAACACTATATTCATTTAATACCATCATATATTAAGCTAATGTCATCATTGATTGATAGCATCATTAGAGAATCAAACCATTACTCATTGAGATTCCAAGAGAGCCTAAAACTAACATAAGGTGTGACTATCAGATCACACCATCGTGCATCACCCTTGGTCATCACCTTTGGTTATTATGAAGATCACACCATCGGGTCATGTGTTTAGAGAAGAAACAACCTAGAAACCCTAATATGAACCATCGGTTGATAGGTGCTTAGCACCATAGGTCGTGATACCAACATGAAATAAGTCATCTCCTTCCTTAGGAAGAATGAGCACATGATTACCAGGTTCATCCATAACTGGAAAAAAATTGGAAACACCATAAAAATCAAAATCCCAAATAAGCTTAGCTTCTAAATGCTTAAATCACCATTTTTAAGTAATAACATGAGCTAACAAGCTTATACTAACCAATATAAGTAAAGAGGGTTATAAAACTCACTTATACTGAGAAGAATAGACTTATAGCAGCAAGAAACTCGAGCCAAGAAGGCAGAAAACCCAAAAGGAAGCTCTGAAATCGGCCAAGAAGGCACTCTTCTTCACAAGGAATCAAAACCCTAGAAGAAGAAGCAAGAAAGGTAGGATCTTGAGCTCTAAAGAAATTTTTTCCATGGAACATAAGAGTTCCAACCTTGAGGGAGGTCTAAGGAAGGAGAAGAGTAAGAAAATAGAGAAGGAAGGAAGAAAACAACTTGCCTTGGTCAAAAACCCCATAAGATGACCTTAGAAACCCTAAGTAGGGCTAGATGGAGCTCGAGGAGACCTTCTTATCCAAAAAAGAGGTTGTCTTCTACCTTAGACCACTTTGTTCTATAGAAAAATAGGGAAAGGTCGATGCTCTAAGCTAGAGGAAAAAGGGAGTGAGCAATGATTTTGATTTGGATATAGGAAGGAGTATATATAGCTTCATGGACAAGGAAGGGGTCAAGCATGGAGTTTTCCATGTATCCATAGCCTAGAGCTTCTATGTCCACGCAACACCTCCCTCACTTTCCATGCACACTTTATATCCTTTATCCATACCCTTATCCTTATCTTTATCCTTATCCTTATCCTTATCCTTATCTTGACCGTTATCCTTATCCTTATATTTACCATTACTCTTATCCTTATCCTTATCCATACCCTTATCTTTATCCTTCTCCATACCCTTATCATTATCCTTACTCTCCTTCTCCCTATCATTTCCTCATGAAATTACTCATAGAATATATGTGGTTGACATGACAAGAAGAAGATTCTAGATCACCCCATTAGTTGGTAACTCTTGAAGAGAAGCTCATCCATAAAGGGGAAAACCCCTAAAATGTCCCTAAAGAGGAACACCTCCAAACCAAGAACAACTAGGAGCCCCATAGTCCAAAAAATTCGAGAATGATAAGGAAACCTATAAGGATCACAATTCTTGTGAAAATATACCAAGAAAACCTCCCAATTGGGTAAATTATAGAAAAGTCCAGAATGTACATAAAATTGTATAACTTGCCCAAACAATGTACAAATTGGACCAAATTTGAAACTTCAGCTTGTCACATTATACCAGTATATATCACAAGGTTATATTAGGGTTCTAAGAATTCAATTATGGTAATTAAGCATGTTCAACTATTTAATCAAGGTTAGGGGTCTCACACTAGTTGTCTCATGTGCCATATGGTGAAGGTTGAGCACCAACAACCCAATGAGTTACTCCAGTCGATTGAAATTCCTGAGTGGAAATGGGACCAGATCACCATGGACTTTATGGTGAGTCTTACCAATACAAGGAAAAGACATGATGCAATATGGCTTGTGGTGGACTACCTAACCAAATTAGCGCACTCCCTTGCCCTAAAGACAACTGCCAAGGTGTCAAACTAGCTGAGCTTTACTTTGGAGCGATAGGTCGTTTACATGGTGTTTTGAGTTCAATTATCCTTGATCATGACCCTAAGTTCAGCTCAAGCTTATGGAAACAAGTGCAAGAAGATCTCAGTACGAGGTTGAAATTTAGCACAACCTATCATCCCCAGACTGATGGACCGTTGGAGAGAACAATCCAGACCCTGGAAGATCTGTTGAGAGCATGTATGCCAAATTGGGGTCGATCATGGGAGTAATACCTACCTTTAGATGAGTTTTCCTATACCAACAATTATGAGGCTAGTATTGGGATGTCTCCATATGAAGTTCTTTATGGGAGGCCATGTCGGTCACCATTTCATTGGGATGATGATTGTGAGAGGACCTTGCTTAGGTCAGAAGAACTATGCTGACAAGGTCGCTTTGATCAAGCAGAGGCTAAAGAGAGCCCATAATACACATAAGTCATATGTTGATGCGAAGCAGGCATATTTGCAATTTACCATAGGTGATCATGTGTTTATGAAAATCTGACCCCTCTAAGATATATCTAAAAATAGAGGAGAATTGAGTCCCCAATATGTGGGTCCATTCGAGGTTCTCGAACAGATCGGTGAGGCCGCTTATCATCTAGATTTACTGTCATAGTATATTTTGATGCATGACATGTTCCACGTGTCCAGTCTTAAGCATTGTGTGAAGGATCTTGCCCATGTGTTGAACATTGAACCTATAGAGCTCCAAGGAAGGTTGTCATACCATGAGTCGCCTATGAGGATCTTGGATTCTAAGGTGAAAGAGCTTTGAAATAAAAATATTAAGATGATAATGGTTCTTTGGAAGCACCATGGTGAGGATGAGGCCACACATGAGTTAAAGATAGATGTGAAAAGGTCTCATCCCAAACATTTTAGATGGCTAATCGAATTTCAAGGACACAATTCCTATAAGAGGGAAAGGTGTTATAACATGGTTTTTCACATGTATTTATACATATATTTGAATGAAAATAAACTTGGTATTATCTCTGTCTTTCTATAAAGTATGGATTAAAAATGCAATTTCTCATTTGCGAAGAGATTTCACGTATTTTAATATTTTAAATAATCCATAATGGGTATTGGATAAAGAAAGAGAGGAAAATCCAATAATAGAGGAATTACTAAAAGTAATGGACAAATGATATTTTAAATATGGAATTGTGTGGAATTTTCTCGAAAAGAAATGTGAAGGCGGGTAATGGATTTAATATGGTTCAATATTGTACTTAACTAGAAAACATATAAAATAAGAAATCTTGCCAAGTTTGGGTGAGAAAAGAAATGAATAGATGCCTTACATAAACTAAACAAAGGGAAGACTTAGAGACAAAGAAAGGTATCATTAACTTTGGCATCTTGGTCTCAAATCCTTCTGACACTGAGAACAAGTGTTGAAAACCTTCCTTTAAAATTTTAGATTTGTTAGATTGAAGGAGAGAGATATGAATTATTTATTTTTTATTAAAGTGAAAGGGATTTAGGTAAATATGTATCAAATGTCATGAGTTTTTATTGGATTTGAAAATTAGAACCTAACCATTTGATGTTTCATACGACATCGTGGCCATTAGATCAATATCTAACAACACCCGAGTCATTGTCTACCCTGAACAAAAAAGGAAATCCAGGGAACAACATTATTGCATTTCCTTTTCAATTTCTCTCTCATCATATTTCATGTGCACATCTAGAAACCTTTCCAACCAATTCACGAGAGGATTTGACATCGACCTACCCTAGGTTTTTCCTACTTTGTACAGCCATTAAAGTTTCACCTAAATCTCATACCCCCTTGTCGGCCAACTCTTCATGGTAGACCTATATAAAGGGGGTAGCCATCCCCTGTGAGACCACCAATACATCCATGAGGTTCTGTGCTACTAGAGGATCACTCCTTTTCCCTCAATTTCATTTCTAGTCACCTCCTTACCCTCTAGGCTTCTCTCTGAACCTAATAAGAGATCCCTCTATCTGTCAGGATTGTCAGTACATCCCCTGAGCAATCAAATACCACCTTTAAGTCCGGTAGGGTGTGGCGAAGGGTGTGGTACCCTTTCTTGCCACCCAGCAGGCCTAAAGGTCAAAGTTAACCCACTGGGTTGACTCCCTATTCATGAAGAAGGAGGCAACAAGGAAGAAGATGACACAGGAAGAGTTTGCAACTCTACCCCTGACCGACCGTTGTGAGGTGAGGGTCATTCTAGTCCTTTCTCCTTTTTTTTCTTAAGCTGAGTGAACCCAAGTGCTAGCATGGCATGAGCCGATTGGCGTGGCCATGGCCCTGGAACAGTCAGCAACCTATGTGGCAAAATATGGTTGGTCTAGAGAATTTTAATTTGCAATTTTTTATAATTAACTAGTAAGTCCAAACCTAGCATATAAATACATTCTTTAATTAGAAAAATATGAAGCATTCAATAAAATTAGTTTCATAATCTAATTTGGTCTCAAATTCCAAAAGTACATAAAGTTGCTAACTTTAATGTAATAAATGCATGAAAACCCTAATTTTCATGTTTTTGATGGTTATAACTTGTTCAATTGATCTTAATGGAAAAAGTTTAACCTTTTTTGGATAAAAGAACATTTTGGATCTAATTTGGGTTAAAAGTTCATATGTTGCTAAAATTAGGGTTTCCTAAATTAAGAAAAGCATTAAAGTATGGTAATTAGGGTTTGGTAAGCCTAACCCTAAATTTGACCCGAAAACCCTAACTTGGAACCCAAGTTAGTCTTAATGATAGTTTGTGGACAAAATAATTAACACTTGGGCATTATGCATTAATTTTACGGTGATTTCTTGGTTGATTAAAATTTCTCTTATTTACTTGGACTTTAAGTCATCTATGAGAAAGGTATGTGGTTATGCCTTTGGCTACTTGACTTATCGAGTTCTGTGGTTTTCCAATGTTTCCCGATTGGATTGCAATTATATTGTGTGTTGTTTAATTACTTCCTGCAATCTATAATGCCCATATGAGTATCACTTTATATAACTATAACTTTCTCAAGCCTAAGATATATCTCTGAATAAATACATGCAAGGAAGTTATAGAAGTTTCCCTAGAGAGTGGGTTGGCTAATGAAATACTCCTAGTGAGTGAGTATGATATTACAAATACCCCCAGTGAGTGGGTATAGATAGAGATTACCCCCAGTGAGTGGGTACATCTTTATAATACTCTCGATGAGTGAGTATGATAGTATGCATATCCCCAGTGAGTCGGTATACACAAATATTGAATAAGTGTGGGTTGATAAGTTATATCATAAAAATGCAAAATTGATTATGTAAAAAAATTTGTTGCTATGGTTTTTATGTTGTTACACCTAGATGTGAATATTTTGTTTCCCCCACATACTCAATATATCTCGATATGCTGACAAAGTTTTTGTTTCATCCCATTTTAGATTAAACTGCAATTAATGATGAAAGATGTACATCTAGAGACACCAAAAGAAAAGATCTAAAGTTATTTTGGAGGATTTAGATAGTTAGATTTTTTCTTGTTGCAAACATTAGAATTCCATTTTTATTGTAACTTCTTAGTGGATATTCTATCTTCATATTGTTATCAAACTATTTTCCATTCAATGAATTTTTTAAATTATTATTGGTTTATTTCTAAAACTTGATCCTATATATATGATAATGGCCCTTGCCCTATCAATCCACCTTAATTGGGGATAACAGGGGGAGGGGGTCATTACAACATCCTATCATATCAAGAGATAGCATATTTTTTCATCCCTATAGTTTATTATTCCGGTAAGTCATAATCCATGTATATATATATATATATATATATATATATATATATATATATATATATATATATATATATATATATATATATATATATATATATATATATATATATGGTTTCTACTTTTCTTGTAGTTTCATCAATAATTACCAATTTGGAGTCAAACTAATGATCAATAGATGTATTTTCCCCGTTCCCATTGTTTTGGTGTTCTTGAGCTTTTTGAAACATCTTGTAAAGATTGTGACTGATATTTATCCTTTAGTAAAATTTTGGAATTAAAACTGGTGGAATATGTCTTCACAATGTTTTCACATGTGAAGAGCATATATTATTTTAATTTCATATTTATTATTGAATTTTAGTCATATATGACTTGCTTGTCCCTCATTCTAGGTTTTTGATTTACAAGGATGTCTTATTTGATATATCAGGGAATTGACCAATTTACTTGTATACGACCACCAAATTCCTCATTTTTAAAGTGATAACATATAATTTAGTATCTTAATAAAAATATTACTTATACATAGGTACATCCATTGAACTATGGTTATAATAAAATTGCTAAAAACCTAAAGATAAGAAGTTGATTCTTATTATGCTAAAATTATTAGCATTTGTGTATTAAGTTATATAAATACATATAATGTGACAATAATTGATTCTAAATGATATTAGATACCATGCGACCTTCAAGGTTGATTGGGTGCTTCTGTATTGAATTTGGTCAGGTTATAAATGTAAAACCCTAATTTGTAGAAGAAATCCATGGAATTAATGACAATGATAGTTGTCTTACTATTAAATGATCCTTAAACTTTGAAAATTAGTGAAATAAATAAGAAATTAGTGAAAGTAATTGAACATTAATTTTTGTGCCCAGAGCACTGTGAGTTTTTCCCATATTCCATAGGGTCTTATTATGAATGCCCTCTATGTTTATGATTTATGTTTATTGGTGACTCTTGTACCAAGGTTGAGGACCTACAGACTAGAGAGGCCTATTGCACCTACCTATATTTTTTAGGCAACCTTGGTCCTCACCAGGTTATGTTTCCACACCATAAGATGGTGAGAAAAAACCTTAGGATATGGACATTGAGTCACTAAGATCAGGGTCGAGTGTGGAAATTTCTACTTATTTAGGTACAAGACAAGTAGTTTCAAGGAAAATATATTAAATTTATTTTTTGAATTGGAGAGGTGCATATATGGTGCTTGAAATGTCTACTATGAATTTATTTTTTATATAAAGACTAAAAGTATAGACATATTCTTAATTTGAAATACCTACATTGATACATAATTTGGTTATTGACTAGTTTATTGCCAATTTAATACAATAAATACACATGTTCTATAATGCATCTCACTTGGACCTTTTTAACTCACTTAGAAAAAAAACTATCATCTATTGTTTTCCATTTTTATATTCTAAGGTATTTTATTCTCTTTCTAATGAGTGCATGTTAAATTAGTCTTATTCTGAACCTTTATAGGTGAAGAGTTGTAGTTTATATTTTAGAGCACAATCCTTCCATGTACCAGGAGGTATGGTGGGAGAGTTGTGTATTGTTCATACATGTAATAGAAGGTATAGGGGATATATATATATATATATATATATATATATATATATATATATATATATATATATATATATATATATATATATATGTTGGATATGATAAGTTAGCGTTTCCACATATATTCTCTATTCCAGTCAAAATTTCTACTTTTACATTTCACTACTAGATGGATATGTTAATCGTGTTCCTCATGCATGGTTATGTGTGAATGAATGTCATTGTTCTAAAAAATGTATATAAGAAATGAAGACATTGTAAAGTGATTTTTCTAGTCATTTATCAACTGATTTTGTGGTTTACAGATAATGGCAGTCATGTATTGGGTTTGGCTTCTGAAGGCCTCCTAATGATTTTTGTAGGAGTTAAACCAAGGGTGATAGTTGTCACATATCTCAATGATGTGGACAACCCAAACTAGTGGGATCTTTCCCAGCCATCCCAAAACCTCAATGAGGTCTTGATAGTCATACAAGCCATCACTCCCACACCTTCACCATTCATAGCACATATTTAACCAAACCACATAATGGGCCTCTCTTTGCAACAAATAACAAGAGGGTGATAATATTTAATTGAATTTTCACCACTATATATGCCACTTTAGAGCTTATAAAAGATCTTGCACACTTTCAAAATATCCAATTTGACCTAAAACCCCTCTAGACCTTCAATGTATGTACACATTATTATATGTGAACCTTGTAGGGTTTCTTTTGGATAGATCTACATTAGACAAAATGAAGAATAAGAGTGCATTTTCTTGATCTCATATAGATAACTCATGGGTTTCTGCTTGGTAGAACATCTAGTGTAACCATTATAATGGACCTTTGCTTGCCTACAACCATCTTTATCATAGATCTAACCCAAGGGATCTAGCACTGGTTCCTTTCCACTTAGATTTGACGGAGCCTATTGTTTGGTGTGCCAGAGCCATCTTTGGGAAATAAGGTCATGATATCTACTCATAACATCAATATATATAAATTTGTGATGACACTTTAGATAAGAAGGGTTAACTTGATGTTGAGTTGGTTTTAACCCAGAGCAAGCAAGATGACCAGAGACCACTATAGAGCACACATACTTCATTTGAAGGCATGTGAGATAGAGAATGACTTCATGGGTCATATCACCAAATATTTGTCCCATGTTTCTTTGGACAAGTGATATACCACTTCCTAAATATTATATATGAAACCAAAATCAAAACATCTTAAGTTATCTTCATTGGTAAAAATTATGATGGACTACAATGAAGTAGCATAATCAGACAATTGGACATATATCACTACAAATGACACCTATTCAAGAATGCCACATAAGTACATATAATTATAACACTTGGGATGCTATTTCAGTAAATGTATAATTAATTATATATTTAACTTCATATTATAATAAACTATAAACTATGTAAAAAAACACTTGGAAAGCTAGACATATCTGCATATCCATTCATAAAGTGCACAATCGCTCCCATGTCGACATCGTCTAAAGTTGAGGGGTGTCCCCATAAAAAAATGGGAGAGCTCCAACTTCTTTCTAGAATTCTAGTGTGAGAAATTCCCACCTTATCACCAACCCCAAACCCTGGCATACATAACGGCTCTTAGTTTTTTCAAATACATACAGAATCCCTCTCCTCTACGCTAGCAGAATTGACTATACCGGCACCGAGCGCCCCCTCTGTGGGTTCATTCCAGCACTATCGAAGACTCTTCTGCCTCTAAATCTCAACATCTAATAGTTTCTATCTGATCAGATTTGTACCTACTCTAGTTGACACTCTCAAAATGTTGACACTAGCACTGGCATTCAATACAAATTCATCTGGTAACACCTTCTAAGATCTGATATTCTCTAGCACTTTAGACTGTGTCGTCAGGTTGCATGACAGTGTGTTCTACATCAGATTTGTAACAACATTTAATATACACATTCACTACCCATCACGTAACTTCTTCATGGCTTATACCAACACAATCACTCCAGAATCAACCAATTTCTCCTCTCTGAGACCATCATACTCCAACTACCGATGTTGCTTGTTCACTTGTAGATCCTTATCTACACCTTACAAACCCTCTTGTTCTCCCCTATAGTTTTCCCAATATGATCTCCAAGATGTAGTTGGATGTGTTCCTTAATAATAGAACAATCAGATTCATCCTCCTTCTGCAAGCACGAAGGTACCTAACTATGGAGATCACATACATGATTATAGACTTCTATGTTGGTTCCACTGCCTTCCCGATTAAATTCTTCATCTCACGACAAGGATTCCTCCAATCAATCTGTGGTTGGAGAGAAATGCTCATATCCTCAACCTATATCTAGGATGGAACCTCCTCCTCTAACCAAAGGGAGACATGCAGATCAATCTATGGCTCACTGATATCAACAACCACATACCTCACATTATCCATCATCTTCTCTGAGTTGAGTGCAACATCAACTCCTCCTAGGAAGAAGTTATAGAGGACACTGAAATGGGGAATAGATGTACGCGGCTCAAAAAACAACATCTACCAAATGAGGAGAAGCACAATGCCCAAGACGATGAATTGGAAAATATCACCTCCTCCCCTCTGCCGCCTCTCAGATCGCCCTCACGATATGAAGATCCAATGCCTCCCAGATTTAAGTATACACTAACTCATCCCCAATCTTCCCATACATCTCTTTCCAACTATGAGATGTCTAGAAACACCATGGCTCTAGAGGTGAATACTCCCAGAAAGACAAACTCAACTCTCCAGGGTATCCACCCTCAACACGACTTGAATCACCCATGGATCCTTGTCACACGTTAGAAATCCTGCCATTATCAGAAGGTTAGATGTGACAAATGCCTTAGATTTAGACATCATAGACACCTATGTAGAAACCCCTTTATATGTTTCACATGCTTCTGATATGGGCATATCTCCATCTCCTTCCTGAATCCATGGCTTGGGTGGATCTTCCACTGCATTGTTGCCTGAAAAACCCTATCCCAAGTCATCATCATCAACATGAACAAGCACCCGCCACACTTCCGTCTTCATGGACCAACCCGAGTCCATACATAGCAACAAAGATCTTATGCACAAATTCCATTTACCTTCTTCTATATGACTCTTCAACTTTTAAAGAATCCATCCCCGACTCTTCACCAGGCACAACCTCCTCTCATTT
This sequence comes from Alisma plantago-aquatica, assembly GCA_963693085.1. NCBI lineage: Eukaryota > Viridiplantae > Streptophyta > Magnoliopsida > Alismatales > Alismataceae > Alisma > Alisma plantago-aquatica. Next base: position 850,448,292 of record OY856413.1, read on the forward strand.
CAACCCTCCACCTCTATATAACCACCTCACCATTAATGCAGCCCCACTTTCATTCTCATGCCATTTCTCTATCATTGACCAGAGAGAACATCTGGACATCCCCCATCTCACAATTACCATACCCCATTGATAACCTTTCCTTGGAATGTTCCACTGATATCCTGACATAGAGTATGCACATTCTCAAGGTACTTACCTTGCGCACCATCCAGATCGACATCAGAAACTATCCTACGCCATCGAATATTGAAAGTATTAAGATCACCAAATCCCTAGCCCTTATGCTACCCGAATGCACTATCCTTAAACCAAAAATTATCTCTTCTACCAAGATCCTCTACAACCTCCCACAGAACACCATTTTTGAGCATGTGCTAGGTCATACATTCGCCTTTGCATATGGCAATGGCTTCGCCCAAGCCCGCATCACACACTGGGCTGTTAAACAAGGTGCCTCCCCGACCACCTCTGGAGCCTCTGGATGGATATCTATTTCTGACCTTCCACCACATCTATGGAATGAAGAGGTTTTTAAATCCATTTCTCGCATGGTGGGAGCAACCTTACAATTCATCGGCCCTGAATTCCTATACCCTACACACCTCACCAAAGTTTTATGTGTGTTTGTGGTCATGAAAGACACCACCATTCCTGGAAATATCAACATTAGATGTGGAGGTATGATTTATAATGTCAAATTGTGTGCTGAACACCCATCCACATTTAGTACCTCTTTCAAGGACCACTCTAATTACCCAACCACTTGGTTTAAACCAAATCACTTCCCAAACAACCTCAACCCCCAGCTTCAATTCATACTCACTAGATGCAAGGCAGCAACAACATATCCCTATTTGAAGTTGTCCCATAGCTGATGCCTCACTACAAAAGGGCACGAACCCACAACCCCAGCTTACAACATCCCCCACAACAACAGTACATTGGCCTCCTCCCCAATATCACTCCTCTATCACACAAATATCCTCACATAATGACCTAGACCAAGCCACTTTCTACAAGTGGGGGAGCTGCTTGTGTGTGTACTTGTATATTCTTAATAAATTAAGGTCGTGGACACTTGGATAGATACTAGAACTTCAACTTTTTCTTTTTCTTTATCTTAAAGTTTCATATACTTATCCCCAAGCACCAAAACAAGCCATTTTCTCTCCACCACTTCCCTCCTTCTCCCAACCTCATTCTCCCTCTGTGCTGCTGTGAAATTTCCTATCCAAGGAAGAAGAAATTGGGGACCTTCTTGGAAAAAGGATCTAGGGTTGCAATTGACTTCCTTTTAGGGTTTAAAAATATTCCTTCTAGTGATATTGACCTAAAAGAGTAATAATCCCCTTATTTCCTCTATTTATTTCTTTGTTATCCTTCCTCCTACTTTTCTCCAGGTTGGAACCTTGCTATTCCATGGTAGAAATTGCTCTAAAGCTCTAAAACCCTACCTTTCTTGCTCCTTATGCTTAGGGTTTGCTCATTTGATGAAGAAAGGTGCTAGATGGACGAGTTCACAACTTATGATTGGATTTTCTACCCAACCTACTCGTGTTTTCTTACGTGTGGGAGTTTATATTCTCATTAGAGGCAAGTTTTATAACTTGCTCCACGTTTATTACTTACCATAAGCTTGCTGGCTCATGTTCTTGATTGAAAATGATGATTCATGCACTAAAAAGCTATGCTTGACTTGGATTTCGATTTTTATAATGTTCCCTATTCTGATTTCAGTTCTAGATGAACATGTGATCATTTGTATGTTATTCCTAAGGTATAATATGACTTGGATCAGGTTGGTTTGGCAACTTATGGTGCTAAGAACCTATCAACCAATGGTCAATTTTAGGATTTTAAGCTAATTTCTTCTATAAACCCATGACCCAATGATGATACCATTGCAACAACCCTATGGTGTTGTCTTCATGACGACTAATGGTCGAGATAAAAGGTGTCAGATTATGGTGACAACCTATGGTCACCCCCTTAGGTCAGGTTTTGGATCAATTAGAAGTTTAATGATCAACCATTAAGTACCCTACTGATGTTATCAATCAATGATGACATTAGCTTAATATTTGATGCTGATTAATGAATATAGTGTTCATATAACAACCTATGGTGACTTAATGGTCACTAATGCTGGTGGATCAGGTCTCTACAACCTATGGTGAGTTAAGCATTGCAGTTGTAGCATAAATTAAGCCTTAGACCAATGGTTTCTTGGGTCACTTGATGCAATGGTCGAACCTATACTATAATTGATGGTTTTAAAATATGAGCTTGACCCAATGGTCAAGATCTAATGTTTATTCCTCCAATAAAGTGGAATGCTGGCTAATGTAATATGTTAGTCCTAATAATGTGATTTAGATGGTTTCCTTTATATGATCAACTTAAGGAGCTTACTTGTTGACAATGGATGGCTTGTTTTGACTGAACAATCGATTGTGGGTTTTACCCTACTCTCAATGGAACTTTTTGTGTTGTGAATCAAGGGATGTCAAGGGTTAGATGGTGACTCTTTTTAGATCACAAACCAAGGACTTCATAGGTGGTTCATCCAAGGTGTTTACTTATGTAAACAACCAATGGCCTTACCTTTTAAACATCCAATGGTTCTGGGTGACATTGTGGTATGGGGATATGGGTTGAATGATGATGAAACAAATGGAGGGTTACCCTTAATAAGGTAGTATTACCTATTCACTCATATGAATAGAAGGTATGATAACCATATTGTGTTGATATGTAACCCTAATGAGGTATAGCTTGTTATACCTAGCTTTAATATAACTAAATGATGGTAATTGGGCATGAATAGTCCTTGAATGATTAATACGATCCTGGAGTACTCTCTTATTGTTGTTTAAACCCTAGTATGCTACAACCCTATGGTTACACCTTCATTTATGTGTGGGTTCATACTTGAGAATAGTATGAAATGTGATGGTGATGCTTCACCTTATGCATCCACGATCCAATTGGGATGCTGTGAGTTAGGGTTTGGGTATAAGTGCTGATTAGTAACATTAACATAATTTATCTTGTTGAACCCAACTCTAATTCAAATAGAAAAATATGAGTATTCATGTTTAACATTCTTATATGATGGAATGATGGTGAAATAACCTCCTTAATATGATCATAACCTTAATATGCCAATTGGTGGTTATCATAGCCACATGGTTGATACTTTCTTATGCTAAACATGCACATTATGAATATGATGAGGGTTAATCATATCTAGATTCCTTGCATGTTGATGTAATAAAGGAATGTTCTTGATGTTAATATAACCCTGCTATGATTGTTTATGAATATATCCTAGCTCATTAATGCAATATTGTGTTGATCCAGTGTATTATATGTAAGTGATATTGTTGATCCCTGTTATAAGGCATGCAAAGATAATAATGATCTTACAGGGAATTTTATGATGGTCTTAATGACCTTTGGGCATGGTTGAGCCCTAAATGAGGTGTAATCCTCTTGTGTTGATAAGGGTTGATACCATGTGATAATGTGAAAAGGATTTATATCCTATGATAGTATGAAGGTCATATAACCTATGGGCATGGTTGAACCCTAAATGAGGTGTAATCCTCTTGTGATGATAAGGGTTGATACCTTGTGATATTGTGAAAAGTATTTATATCTTGTGATAGTATGATGACTAGTGTGGTCTCATGAATGGCAAGTGAATAGTACCATGTGATGATGAGATGAGAAATTATGTTTCACACATTTTATATCTTTTAAAAGTTGTGATATGCTTGCTAGAAGTGAATTAGGGTTTGTATGTCCACTTGTTTGATGCATCCTTACTTCACCCAATTGGCATAACTAATCAAGTACAACTCTAATCATGTAGTGCCCTGTGCCGTAGAGCCATCTTCAGTGTTAGAACTTGTTGGATGGTAAAATAAGTATTCCTAAGGGAAACTCGGAGCACATACTATTGATTTGTGGGGGTGGCAGGTTGAGGATATATCCTTGTCATCCACTATGCAGATTGTGGAGGTTGGCTATGGTCATGCCTCATGCATCAATTGAGAACGACTGTGGTCATGTCTCGGTGATTATAATAGGATGTGATTAGAGGACAATTGTGGTTTTACCTTAGTGATTGGGTTTGAATATCCTAGATGCTAGCACCATGACCTGTACCAAGATGGGCTAGTTACATGACTATATGTCACTGTGGTGGCAACTTTGACTGATATGTCACTACCTTTTTACTCGTACTGACTGAGGGGAACATATATTAGGATACTGACACTCCTAGATCTTGTACGGAATTGAATATCCCTTCTCAGGGGTTGGTTGGACTTTGAATGGTACGATTCAAATTACTTAGGGCATAATAAAAGATGTAAGACATATGTGTAGCATATATATTTAGGGTTATACACAACACTTCATATTGGATGATAACCCTTGTTTGCTTTCTTGTCATTGAGACCATGTTTAGTACAATAAGAGATAATAGATTGCTTATGTTGTAGTTATGCTCATGTTGTAAACATGCTTATGTTGTCAAATATACTAACATTGATGGTTAAGATGATGCTGATAGTTATGTTTAGCATGCTAGCCATGCCTTTATTACTAGAGATGCATATACTGCTATTCATGCTTATGCAGATAGTTGTGCTTATGTAGTTAGTTCTTCTTGTGATGTTAATATGTTCGACCTATTAGACATGCTAATGTTGTTATCTATGCTTATGTGGCTAGAATTATTCATAATGATAGAGATTCTATGTTACTAGACTTGCTCATGATGCTAGATATGCATATGCTACTGAATTGCTTATATTGTCAACAAGATAAAGGGTGATAGTCTGGCTAATGATGATAATTATTATCTACTCCTTTATGTATTCTGTCAATCATCCCTACTATTGAGCCTATTTGTTATATTTGATTAAACTACTTAAACTATTTAATTACTTAATATGTTGTGATCAAGAAGCATTGTTGGAGGTTATATCTCTTGCTGGGACATGGGTCTCACTCTTGTGGTTTGCCGCATTTTTTTAGGTAATCGGAAGTGACGAAAACAAACATGTGGCAGCAAAGAGGAGCTATAGTAATGAATCTTTGAGTAAGTTGATTAGATGTCTTGTGATGACCCAGAATTTGAGGGAGTTTGATACCCAATATACTAGTTGATGAGAAACATGAGCAAAATAGTTTAATTATGTATCGTGATGCGTATATGGGTCACCGAACAATGTATTGAGGTTTGTGTTGAGTATTCACAACTAACTTTATTTGATGAGCAATGTATGAGGTATATTCATAAGTATATGAATTATATGGTTGTAGGATTGAGCCTTTTCAAGGAATTTATGTGACTAGTCAAACACATGCATCCTAAGCTCATTTTTGGTTAAATACTAGAATTTCCTATTATAGAGAGCTATATGAAAAATTGTTTCATATGATTTTAGACATAGGTTTATTTACAATGTGTCGCACAACCACTTTGGTAGGATGTCTCCGTGACTTTACTGGTTGTTTTGGACTCATGGAACCATTTAAATCCTAGAGTAAGTAAAGTAGTTCATGCCTTTATCTTCTACATCCGTTTCTTACGGTGAAGCTGGTACACCGGAGACCGAGTTCCCTGGTACCATGCATCTTAAGGGGAAAATATCTGAGAACTGGAACAAGCCACTAGCCCCACCAAACTAGGATCCTTTCAACATGACCTAACAGTCTACCGCTTGCCTTCAACCTCTGATTTATACGGAAGGAGGAACCTCCAGCAGCAATCCATGGCCGCAAGCCAACCTAGACAGAGATCCAGGATGCGCGCTTCTACTGTGAAGCCGGATGAGACACTTACAGTGCCCGAGTTTAGAATAGTGGCTGATCGTGCCCAGGAGGATGGGTTCTCGCCAGCTGCGGCGGTAGTTTTGTGTGGAGAACAGAGGGGAGACCGCAGATGCACGCATGTGTTAGGCTCTGAGGCAGCTGCTTGCGCATGCGTTGAGAACTGCAGGGGATGGGGTCGTCGAGCAAAGATTGATGCATAGATGGCAGCTACTGCTGCTACAGTGGTGGCGTTCACACACGCCAAGCCATCCTTGGCGGCGATGACCTGAGCAGGGTTGAGAACCCATGCAGAGCGGCGTCGATGCCCAACGGAGAACTGATGCACGCAGATTCGGCGGAGAATGACGCGAGGACGAGGAGGAACAACTTGGTGGTTGATCGCATCGGGAGGTGTTGAAGAGGAGCAACCTCGGCGGAGTCCTTCATCGTAGATCCAGGACACGACGGTGGCGGTCGTACACTTCCCAGGCAGCGGCATCTGGGTTGCGGATAACCTGAGTCCTGCTTGGGGACTTCATCTCGATCGTGTGAATGAACGGAGGATGACTCCCGTTTCAGTTAAACTGGGTCCAGCCCCAGCCAGAACTGCCGGCTCAACTAGAAAAGCAAAAAGAGCAGCGCCCCCTTTAATGGCCACGCGACAGAACATCATAGGCTGAAGAAGGTAATTACCTCTAAAATGCCCAGTTCTTAATTAAATCATAGTAATTAGCACGTTTATCAGAAAAATATAGATAATATATAGAAATTCTCAGAAAAATATGTAGAACAACATAGAACCATAATATCAGGCTTTTGATGCACTAATATCAGAGATATCTTGTTAGTTGTGAAATGCTTAACTGATAGATAATAAATATCAAACAACGACCTAAAATTATGAGAAAATACCAGTAAATCATAATTCATGTTTATAATGCATATGATGCCAGTTATGATCATGTTGATGTACGAAATCATGTAATTTTCTTTATATGGCTAATTAGGGCTAATAACCCTAATTAATATGCAATAAATACATTTATGATCAATAAACATTGAAATTTATAGAGCACCCTTATATCTATTACTGGAAGATAATATAAAATTTGAGATCATTTGTATGCATAGAATTCATGTTATATGAAGATGACCCTTAATACATGGGTTGTAACCCTATTTTGAATAATGTATATAAACCAGGGTTAATATGTGCACAAAAAGGATATGAAACCTAATATTCAGATTATGAACCATAATCTGGAAAATGACATCAGTAAGATAAATATAAGATAATAATGTAAGTACACGTTGGAATATCCTAATGAGATAATATAAACCCTAATGAACACGACTAGGGTTAAGATGAGGAGAAATCTGATGATAGTATGTGGTCTTGTCTTAATCAGGTGATGACCAGACTTCTAGATGATTAAGGATAAGTTAGAAATCTCTGAACTCAGGTACGTGGGTTTTTATTTAAGTATATGACTATGGTTTTCTTGCTTGCAATCATGATATGTATGTATGCTCTCTTCTATTTGCAATTATTGGATGTAGTAGCACTATATAGTACTCTATGTTTTATCACTTGTAAACATAAATGATAAGTAGATGCTTTGTAGTTATTTAAGGTGCTCATTATCCCCCTTATGAGGGAATGGATTAATGTTGGCTAGTACACCTCCCTAGAGCACACGGTGTACGGGGAGTTTCCCTAGAGTACTTGGTACACAGGGATGGGCCCAATATTTATGTTTTGGTACTAGTCCACCTTGATAATACAATTCATCTAGGAAGATGACTTAAATTGGCGTATTTCGCTTAATAAAGAAGTGTTTTCTATGGTTTTCTTTTCTTCTGCAAATCTTTTTCAAAATTATGAAAGCCATGAATATATGTATCTTTCTGCCCACGTGCACAACACCTTGTGTGTTGATTCGTTGTTTCACGTATGTTTTAGGTTCAGAGATAGCGTGGGAGAAAAAGTACAGGATGTGAGAAAGTTGTTCAGGCCGTACCTATTGTCTAAGATCCTGTTAGCATACATGTTCAGACTTGTAGAATTTTCATTCAATATGTAACTGTAAATCATGTTGTAATAATTCATTTTGTATAAATATTCATGTTGAATGTTGAGTATGTTATGGTTGTATGTTCATGTATGCGTATTATGCTTCCGCATCACTCTCAGATATGATTGGATGATGTTTTCGGATTCTGACCTCTCATTCCCAATAGGGTTTGGAGAAGCCAAAATCCGGGGACGTCACATGTCTAGTGTGTCCTAGAGTATTCCCTGTACTCTCAGGTCCATGCAAGAAAAGTTGGTATATGGTGTTTCAAATGAATCAAAATTTTGTTAGCATATTAATGCTTGTTTGTGTGGCATATACAAATATTGTTATCCTATGTATATATGTTATTGCTAAGGTGATATACAATTTGTATCAAATTCTTGGCATAGTATGAATACAAGAAAGATATTGGTCTCTTATGCAAATGTTACTGAGCGGGTGTTGATGTTGAAATTGGTTTTAATTTATCCATATTTTTGGGTATGTGGTTAATTGGTGATTGATTGTATTTTTTTTTGAGTAATCTCGTTTAGTGTAACGTGTTCTCACAAGTTGGTATCAGAGCTTTAGGTTCATCGAGTCTACAGGGACACTAGGACTTCGGACTAAGATGAGGTCAAAATTAGGAAAATGACATAAAATATGGTGCATACTATCTAATCTCAGTACTTGGATTCCCTGGCCAGGTATTCAATTATTGAAGAAAGGTAAGTATGAAACTCTTAGATTGTTATCTTTTTGATTACTCTAATCAAATAGTCATTTTGAGGCAATCTAAAGAGCATAACAAATAAGAAATCATGGTGTGAATATCTCAATCCTACCTTAAAGAAGATGAGAATTGCATCATAATCTATCAAAACTTGAATGTTTGGTAGCTAAAGAGAAAGACACAACACCATGAAATCTAAATCTAAATACAAATAAGGAAAAGAGGAGTTCTTGAAGATGTGATTCAAGAAGATAATAAAGTAAAAGACAGATAAGTCTATGCTTATAAAGTGAATCAAGGTATGAAATCCACATAAGATAGAGAGAATTCCTATAATGAGTACAAAATGAGAAGATGAATGGGAACAATGAAAAAGAAATAAGGTGGAACCTGAGTTAATGTCAGACCAACCTATGTGTAAGAAAATGTTAATGAAAAATCAGCATGACATGTGAAAGTAATTAAGGGAGATGATACCGATTTAATGAAGAAATTGTGGAATATGATGATTTACCTATTGATAAGTGGTTGAAAAACATATTAAAATAAGAGAACATACCAAGTGTGATAAATAGTCATCAAGGAAGGAGTAATTAGATATGTTAATCGTGATGATTCCTATCCTAATGGCAAGGAACCCAAAATGAAAAAGGTAAAATGATACATAAGAAGTTGTAACCTGCATAATGAAAATAGAATTGGTTACCTTTTTGCTAGTAACCCTTAAAAAATTTTGCTATGATGTGGGAAGTGTGTTTCCCTTTGTGTCTTTCCTTTCAAGGGCACAACTTTCAAGTGGATCATTGCCACTTGGTACATATGGATTCGCTGCAAACATGAGGGTGGATATCTTATTATAGCATAAGGTTTCTTGGACTATGGTTCCAAGTTCATAAAGTTTGTGATGAGTTTGCTTTTGAGCCTTACAATAATTAGGAAGACTCCTCTTATATTTCTTGATATTTGTTATGTTGGTAAAAGTGGATGAGATAATGATGTGAGTTCCTTATAGCACATGAGGTGGATACCAAGGTAATGAATCCTAGTATCCAAGATGTATCAATAGTATGAGATATATGTGAAGTTTGGAGATGTTTATTAAATGAAAATTCCAAGTATTCCTCTTCCATAGAGAGAGAGAGAAAAAAAAGGGAGAGAGAGAGTTTATGATGATCCTATTAAATGTTGTTTAGAAGGAAAAACAAAAGTGACTCTATAATGTTGTGTATGGTCTAGTGATAGCTGGGCAAGACCACTATCAAGGATAGATGGTTTGTTGATACAATATATATAATTTCATTATGATAGATAGAATTTAAAGTTGAACATTACTACTAGAGTTGTACAGATGACACAACAAGTTTCTACATTCCATATTGAGAATGTCTTCTTAGGTGGGGGTTTGTGTGTTGACCCAAGATGAGATATGTATGAATGATGTGACATCACCATGATATACAAGTAAACATGTGAAGGTAATCGGATGAGGTGCAAAGGAAGTACCCATCTTTGTTTACCTTGGATTTCAAGGGCAAAATCCCTATTAGGGGTTTATAGTTGTACGGCCCCTAAACTTGCTTAATGAGTTAAATAAGCTTAACTATCATAATTGAATACTTATAACCCTAATATAACCTTTTTATATGTTTTGAAAGCATAACACAAGCTTAAGTTTCAAATTTGGTCCAATTTGGACATTGTTTGAGCAAGTTATGCAATTTTATGTACATTTTGGACTTTTATGCAATTTACCCCATTGAGAGGTTTTATTTGCAATTTATCACTTGTATTATGTTCCTTGGATATTCTATCATCCTTCTTGATCTTTTTGAGCCATGGGGTACCTATTTAAACCTTGGTTTGAAGGTCTTTTCTCTAAGGGTATTTTAGGGTTTACCCCTTCATGGATGAGCTACCTTTAGTAGCTATCAACTAATGAATTATTTGATGGGCTGGGAAATTCGACAAAGGAATGATAAGAAGGTATATACAGATGGTGGGGGAGCTTCTTGTGTATGTGCTTGTATATTCTTAAAAAATTAAGGCCATGAACACTTGGATAGATACTAGAACTTCAACTTTTTCTTTTTCTTTATCTTAAAGTTTCATATACTTATCCCCAAGCACCAAAACGAGCCATTTTCTCTCCACCACTTCCCTCCTTCTCCCAACCTCGTTCTCCCTCTGTCCTGCTGTGAATTTTCCTGTCCAAGGAAGAAGAAAGTGGGGACCTTCTTGGAAAAAGGATCTAGGGTTGCAATTGACTTCCTTTTAGGGTTTAAAAAGCTTCCTTCTAGTGATCTTGACCTAAAAGAGTAAGAATCCACTTCTTTCCTCTGTTTATTTCTTTTTTATCCTTCCTCCTACTTTTCTCCATTTCAGAACCTTGTTGTTACATGGTAGAAATTGCTCTAAAGCTCTAAAACCCTACCTTTCTTGCTCCTTATGCTTAGGGTTTGCTCATTTGATGAAGAAATGTGCTAGATGGACGAGTTCACAGCTTATGATTGGATTTTCTACCCTACCTACTCGTGTTTTCTTATGTGTGGAAGTTTATATTCTCATTAGAGGCAAGTTTTATAACTGGCTCCACGTTTATTTCTTACCATAAGCTTGCTAGCTCATGTTCTTGCTTGAAAATGATGATTCATGCACTTAAAAGATATGCTTGACTTGGATTTCGATTTTTATGATGTTCCCTATTCTTATTTCAGTTCTAGATGAACCTATGATCATTTGTATGTTATTCCTAAGGTATAATATGAATTTTATCAGGTTGTTTTGGAAACTTATGGTGCTAAGCACCTATCAACCAATGATCAATTTTAGGGTTTTAAGCTGATTTCTTGTATAAACCCATGACCCGATGATGGTACCATTGCAACAACCCTATGGTGTTGTCTTCATGAAAAATGATGGTCGATATCACAGGTTTCAGATTATGGTGACAACCTATGGTCACCATCTTAGGTCAAGTTTTGGATCAATTAGAAGTTTAATGATCAACCATTAAGTACCCTACTGATGTTATCAATCAATGATGACATTAGCTTAATATTTGATGTCGATTAATGAATACAGTGTTTATCTAACAACCTGTGGTGACTTAATGGTCACTAATGATTGTGGATATGGTCTCTACAACCTATGATGAGTTAAGCATTGTAGTTGTAGCATCAATTAAGCCTTAGACCAATGGTTTCTTGGATCACTTGATGCAATGGTCGGACCTATACTGTAATTGATGGTTTTAACATATGAAGTTGACCCAATGGTCAAGATATAATGTTTATTCCTCCAATAAAGTGGAATGATGGCTAATTTAATATGTTAGTCCTAATAATGTGATTTAGATGGATTCCTTTATATGATCAACTTAAGGAGCTTACTTGTTGATAATGGATGGCTTGTTTTAACTGAACAGTCGATTATGGGTTTTACCCTACTCTCAATGGAACTTTTTTGTGTTGTGAATTAAGGGATGTATAGGGTTAGATGTTGACTCTTTCTAGAGAACAAATCAAGGATTTCATAGTTGGTTTATCCAAGGTGTTTACTTATGTAAACAACCAATGGCCTTACCTTTTAAACATCCAATGGTTCTGGGTGACATTGTGGTATGGTGATATGGGTTGAATGATGATGGAACAAATGGAGGGTCACCCATAATAAGGAAGTATTACCTATTCACATATGAATAAAACTTGTTATACCTAGCTTTAATATAACTAAATGATGGTAATTGGGTATGAATAGTCCTTGAATGATTAATACGATCATGGAGTACTCTCTTATTGTTGTTGAAACCCTAGTATGCTACAACCTGATGGTTACACCTTGATTTATGTGTGGGTTCATACTTGAGAATAGTATGAAATGTGATGGTGATGCTTCACCTTATGAATCCATGATCCAATGGGGATTTCGTGAGGTAGGGTTTGGGTATAAGTGCTGATTAGTAACATTAGCATAATTTATCTTGTTGAACCCAACTCTAATTCAAATAGATAAAGATGAGTATTGATGTTTAACATTCTTATATGATGGAATGATGGTGAAATAACCTCCTTAATATGAACATAACCTTAATATGTTAGTTGGTGGTTATCATAGCCACATGGTTGATACTTTCTAATGCTAAACATGTGCATTATGGATATGATGAGGGTTAATCATATCTAGATTCCTTACATGTTGACGCAATAAAGGAATGTTCTTAATGTTAATATAACCCTGCTATGATTGTTTATGAATATCTCCTAGCTCATTAATGCAATATCATTTTGATCCAGTGTATTATATGTAAGTGATATTGTTGAGCCTTGTTATAAGGCATGCAAAGATAATGATGATCTTACAGGGAATAGTATGATGGTCTTAATGACCTTTGGGCATGGTTGAGCCCTGAATGAGGTGTAATCCTCTTATGTTGATTAGGGTTGATACCCTGTGATATTGTGAAAAGGATTTATATCCTATGATAGTATGATGGTCAACCTTTGGGTATGGTTGAGCCCTGAATGAGGTGTAATCCTCTTGTGTTTATAAGGGTTGATACCTTGTGATATTGTAAAAAGTATATATATCTTGTGATAGTATGATGACTAGTGTGGTTTCACAGTAGTACATAACCGGCCTTTAGTGTCAGTTATTTAAGGCCTTTAGTGTCGGTTTTTAAGTGACACCTATGTGGGTGCTGCTAAAAGCCCAACCATTACGCGTCAGTTCTCAAACTGATGCCACAACCCTTCGCGCGTCACCGAAAATGCGCCAGCAGGGGGGTATAGGCGTCAGTTATTAGCTTAGAAACTGACACCATATACCTTCACGCCACAGAAAGGGCGCCATCTGGGGCACTATCGGCATCAGTTTATTAGTGATAGCCGACGCCATCTCACCCGCTACCACGACCGTGCTGACCAGCATGGCCGTGGTGTCTGGTCCGCTACCACGGTCGTGCTGGCCAGCACGGCCGTGGCGTCTGGCCTCATTAGGGAAATCGACGTTGGTTACTAGTAGGGAAACCGACACTGTAACCATATGTCGTCGGTTTTATACAAATAACTGACACATATTATATGTCTACTCTGCTGCCACGGCCGTGCTAGCCAACATGGTCGTGGTGTCTGGCCTCATTACGAAAATCGATGTTGGTTACTAGTAGGGCAACCGACACTGTAACCATATATCGTCGGTTTTACACAAATAACCGATGCCTATTTTTTGCTTTTTTTTCTATCAGTCTACAAACCTGCTGTGGATGGTCATAGGATGAGAAACCTGTAGTTCAGTTATGAACTGCAGGTTTTACGACATCCATTGATATCAGCCAAGAACATGCCACAAACCTGTAAAATTAACATGATGGACAATATTATATATATGTGATTCACACTCATGTATAAGAACATTTAATTCATATTATTTTTTCATCACACGTATGTAGAAACCAATAGCAACCTATAGTTCCATTTATTTCATCTCTTTTCACATTCAGACACATGTAGAAACATTCATGTATTGATGATTTTCACACACATATGTCAATTCATAAAAATCCATTCACATTCACACAAAATTAATTATGAGAACAAAGTTATTCTTTATTCATCATTGTCAGCAAAATTATATTTAAAAATTCCTACTCTTTATAGGGATTTTGCCCAATCTTCTCTTACAACATCTAATTCATCTCTCGTATAGGGAGCATGTACATCGAAACGCTTTGCACCTGTGTTGAAGTCCTCAGTTTTAAAGACCTACAAAGAGAATGACATATATACATAATTATAATAATATATAATAAGATTCATATATTTCATATTATCTAACGAGACTATGTATAATACATGTTGTATGTTATCGATTTCCAATACGACATGTTTGATGATTAGGTCCATAAATCGCATCACATAGTAGGCACATGCCCAACCGTTGTCTTGTGTAGCACACTATAAATTGAAACATACAAAATATTCAAAAATACAAATAAGCACAGTTCACATGAATAATATATACATTGGAGTCAGGAAATTACTTTCACATTCTCCCAAATGAGTGTCAGATTTTTTTTCCTGGGGACCTTTCCTCCAGCTTTTTTGTACTCTTGTAAAGCCCTATATATGTTAATGTAACACATTAAATTGCATAATTCAATAGTAATGCAGTAAGAGATGTTAACAGATATAAAAACATAAAATATTTCTCACGAGAATAATGGCCTTTTAATTACATGTCCATATAATACATCCAACTCACTCCCCGTAGGATCTAGATAATAGACGGTGAATGTCTTGGGGATAATAACTAATAACTCTCAATGCTTAGCACTACATGTAAGAAAGTAGAAAATTAATAACTCAATATCCACAATAAAAATGTAATTTGCTTAAGTCCAAATTACAAGCAAAGTAAACTTACTCGACATTGAATGGAGCTATTATCACCATCTTATTATTTTTACCAAAATATTCAAAATAATCACAACAGTATGAAGTAACTGAATACGGGTCTATATCTACAAGACTAATCAAAGATGGAACCAAAAATCCCACATGGGAAAACCCAAAATCTGTACATGGCTTGTGTAACTGGCTGCAAAACATGTATTACGTATGCATTAATATATAAGAAACCATATTGCCGTATATAAAATAAGGTATATGGATGTATAACCAGATTGCCGTATGCATTAATCTCACCATATCCACAGCTCTATCATAGATGTGTTCAGCCATTCATAACTAAACACTCCAAAATATCTTGTATAAATATGTTGTTTTCGAATGTTTGACCTGCATTAATATGTATCCAGAACTTCTATTATGTATGCATTAATACGTATTCTAAACTTGTATAAATAGATTGTTATCGTATGATTTACCTGCAACATTCTCCAGAATAGTAACATTTATAGGGCAATTTGGATTATGTTCGCCGATGCATACTGCCACACTCCTACAATTAGGACCTATCGAGGCGTGTAGGTCCCCTGGAAGCCAACTTGGTAGTCGAGGAGGGGGAGGCCGAGATGTAGCAGGTCTCATCTTTTTGACCTATATATAATTTCATATCAATTGACTCATATATATATACACACTAACAAATTAAATTAATGAAAATTTATCATACAATATCAGTATAGAGGACATCCGCTTCGGGCCATAGTATCACTCCGCCTACTGCCTCACCAAGTGTTTCAGCTTCTGGGTGTGCATGAGGCAGTGCAAGATTCGTCCATCCAGTGAGTATATGTATCAGGCTCACACGTACCATGCCATCTGGTACTGGACTCCCATGAATCATACACCCTTTAAGGGGTGGGTAAGCCGATGCCTCTACAATGATATATCCTTCACTTTTTAGTTGGCATGACTTCAACCCCTACAAATTTACGTAAAGAATGTTATATGCATATATACACAAATATATCATCTTGAACAGACTAGCTATTATATATGCCATAAAAATACTTACAGAGGACGTGCTAGGTTGTGGGTCTATAGGATTACTCCCAACCTCTACAGTACGAGCAGTAGGAGAAGAGAGGTCCACCACATGTACTGTCTGAGTGGCAGTCTGAGATGCCTGCCACTTAAAAATTGCTTCCTGGAGTCTTTTATCAACTACTTCCTCGACTCTCCTATCAATTAAGGAATCTACCTATACATGGATAAAAGAAATGCTAGTTTCTGATTATTGAATTCCCTTTCGCAATAACGTTCTAAAATAAGAATAAGTTACCTTAGCTTGTGAAAGTCCCACTTTTAGGACAGGTTTGTACTGGGATGGCCCAAAGAACACTTTGATGCCCACACCAGTGCCTACAACCCTTACACGTCTAGGATGCTCTGGGTTACCCAGAGCAACTTTCAGTTCATCCCTTGTGCCCTGAGGGATGAACTTGCCTTCCTCTGCTCGTGCAACTCCCACTAATCACCATCAACAAAAATTTGTAAGTAAACATAACAATAATCAATATCGATAGATTGCTCTAAGAGTTCATTTTTATCATTTTTGCAGCCGCCTCAGTGGTTGCGGGCTTCGGTATCTCTCCCTTCTTGTTTTGCCTCCCAGCTATCCACATAGCATGGCGAGGCAGAGGTGCGGGAGTAGCAGTAGAGGACTCTACAGTCTCCTGAGTAGCAGTAGGCTGAGTAGACTCAACCTGTAGTCTTTGGTGAACGCCTGCATATCCTCTTGGACCCATTGTATGGTCGTGCACATTCAGTACATGCCTTGCTCATTGAGCATCGCTGATAGCCTAGTTAGTTAGCACATTGTTTTGGTTAGTAACACTAAAGGTTAATCTTGAATAGGTGAATACATAAAAACATATATTGATTAAATTGGGAGTGGCGCTTAATACCTTGAATTCATTTGTTTTTCTTTGGGTAAAAAACTCCTCCCAGTCTTTGGGGTCCAAGTAGTTTCATTGCTGTGTGGCTTCCTTCTTCCTATATTTATTTTTGAAAGAGAATACAAACAAAAATTATTAGTGTAGAGTTAGTGAAATATTGATCAATGTCTAGAATTGGAATCTATCAAGAACCTATTCTCAGCATCGCGTATGTAATCTCAGGTGAGATTTGTCTATAGTTCCTTAGGACCCTCCCACAATGTTGCATCACACATTTACGATGCAGCTTTTCATCTAGATCAAATATGCTATGCAAATTAAATAGAATTGCTACTAACTAGTATCCTAAAAATTAGTAATCTACACAAATAGAATTACAAATAATAATAATAACTCACACATAGTTCCTTCCATATGTGATGTTTCTTCCCCTTAGGAACTTTATGCCATGATTCTAGGATAGGACTGCAATGGCTGTGAGTAAGAACCCCAAGATATGAAACAAATGAGTTGTGGTTCACTCCATATGGATTTCCTGCCTGATCGAAATCCACAGCCAATTTGGGTCCATTTCCCCTTTGATGTATTAACTTGTTCATCATTGTGATGCCCCTCACTTTCTCAATTTTCTTTTGTGGCTCATCAAGTGCTGTAACAACTTCAGCGGGTACATCACCAGCCCAAAATTTGAAAAAAAAAACACTTACATGATATAATTATAAATGAACATATAGAGAGAAACCTCAAGGATATATTCATAATTAAAATTAACTAACATTGTTAGGTGGCACAATCACATCCTCACCCTCACGGTGATCATCAACACAGTCATCATGGGAATGCTCAGCCATCTGAAAGTTCATATTCAAAATATAAATTTCACATTGTAAAGTAACACTAATTGTAAAGTTCACATTGTAAAGTACAAATTCACATTGTAAAGTAATTCACATTGTAAAGTTCACATTCACATTGTAAAGTAATTCACATTGTAAAGTCCACATTCACATTGTAAAGTTCACATTCAGAAAAATAAAACATAATAAAAATATAAACATCCATGCCTCTAATATTATGATCTTTTATCAATTAACAATCCTTCATTATGATCCCCGCAAACATACAAGTCATTGTGATCCCCAGCTTCAATGTTTGGTGGTGTTGGCAACCCAACTGAGAATGGACTGGAGTCATCATACTTATCATAGTACTCTTCTTCATCTATATGATCTTCAATGAACTGTCTTTTACCATGAAGAAAAATCGACCATTTATCATTTGCAGGGTCATCGATATAAAATACTTGTTTCGCTTGTGATGCCAATATGAATGGTTCACCCTTCTCGCCAATCTTTTTAAAGTTCACTAACGTGAAACCCAATTCATCCACTATAACTCCTTTGTTGTTGTCAACCCAATTACATTTAAAGAGAGGAATTCTGAAATCTACATAGTCAAACTCACATATGTCTTCAATGACACTGTAATGTGACATTTTAGCTTCACATGGACTTTTATCCTTTGCACTTGCAAAAAATAATGAAGATGCTTGAAGGGTGACCCCGTTGTTTTGGATGACACTCTTATCATCTTGACGCTTTGTGTAATATGAGAAACCATTTATGTCAAACCCTTCATAAGACATAACATTCAATTTTGGTTTAAAGGCGATACATTTGATGGTTTCAGTAACATTATCTGGTGTTTGAGATAGTTGATGTAAGACTTTATCTTCAAACCACTTAATAAATGTCTTGTTATGCTCTCTAGCAAGCCACATTGAATTGGATCAAGGATATTGTCTCTTGATGAAATTGGTATGTTCCTCGATATAAACACTCACTTCCTCGATGTTGTGTAAAATATACAAGTGACCTTGCTCCAACTTCTCACGGCTGATTACTTTCACCCATGATCCCAAAACCCCTTTGCCAAAATGCTCCTCAATATTCTTGTCATTCACGGGAGCGTCATTAGCACTCAGAAAGTCATTGCAAAAATCCATAACCTCTCTCGCCACATAACCCTCAATAATACTCCCTTCTGGCCGATAACGGTTTCGAACATCACCTTTAAAAATGCTCATGTATCGTTCAAATGGATACATCCAATGCAAGAAAACTAGTCCCAACATTTTCACTTCCCTAGTCAAGTGGACAACAAGATGTACCATGATATCAAATAACGACGGAGGAAAATACATCTCAAGCTGACATAGGGTAACAACCACTTCTCTTTGCAAATTATCAAGAGTATCAGGGTCAATAACTTTGCTGCACAGACTGTTGAAAAAGAAACAAAGTCTGGTGATTGCAAACCTTACATGCTTCGACAATATAGATCTAATTGCCACAGGCAATATTTGTTGCATTAGAGTGTGACAATCATGAGATTTAAGACCTATCAACTTCAGATCTTTCATTGATACCAATGTATGGATGTTGGATGAGTAACCTTGTGGCACCTTAACATTTACCAAGCATTAACAAAATGCTTTCTTCTCCTTTCTAGACAACGTGTAACAAGCGAGAGGTAAGTATGTTCTCCGATCGCTACTAACTACTACTGTTAATTATGTCCTTATTCCCATTTCACGTAGGTCCATTTTGGATTTTATCCCATCTTTAGTCTTACCTGGTATATTCAACAGAGTACTGATGATGCTATCACATACATTTTTCTCAATGTGCATGACATCGATACAATGCCTGACTGTCAAAGAACTCCAATAAGGAAGATCCCAAAATATCAACTTCTTCTTGAATAAAGACTTGTCACTCCTTGTGGCCATCGTACATTGTGAACTCTTACCAAATTCATTGGCGATGTCTTTCACTCTTTCATAAACATCCTCCCCTGATATAGGTTTAGGTGCACTACGTTCCTCATTTCATCCATTGAATGCTTTGCGCAACCTACGATACAGATGAAATTTTGGAAGAAACCTTCGATGACCAAGATATACAGTCTTGCTGCCGTGTTTTAGTCGTATTGAATCAGTGTTTTGTTCACATATAGGACACACTTTAGATCCTTTGACACTATATCTAGAAAAATTCCCATATGTTGGAAAGTCATTCGCAGTGCAAAACAACATAGCATGCAAACAAAATGTATCTCTTCGTGAAGCATCATAGGTCATCACACCTTCACCCCAGAGCTTCTTCAAGTCATCAATCATA
Source organism: Alisma plantago-aquatica (assembly GCA_963693085.1). Classification (NCBI taxonomy): domain Eukaryota; kingdom Viridiplantae; phylum Streptophyta; class Magnoliopsida; order Alismatales; family Alismataceae; genus Alisma; species Alisma plantago-aquatica. The sequence goes on from OY856413.1 coordinate 850,468,452, forward strand.
GGTTCAAGATAAACGTCGATATCATTTCCAGGTTGTTTAGGGCCCGATATCAAAGACGACAGCATAACATACTTATTTTTCATACACAACCAGGGAGGGAGATTGTATATAACAAGCATAACTGGCCAAGTGCTATGTTGGCTGCTCAATGTCATGTATGGATTCATCCCATCTGTACAAAGCCCAAGTCTTAGATTCCTGTCCTCTTCACCGAATTCAGGGTACAATAAATCAATGTTCTTCCACTATGGGGAATCAGACGCATGTCGTAGGATCCCATCATTATTTTTCTTAACATCTGCATGCCACCTCAAATTCTTCACATCTATAGGATTGGCAAACAAGCGTTGAAACCGTGGTATTATAGGTAGATACCACATCACCTTGGCGGGAGAACCAATTTTGGACTCCCCCAAAGTCGTCAATTTATACCTTGACGCACCACATTTCAGACAATCTTTCAAATCCACATAGTCCTTTTGAAATAATACACAATCATTCTTGCATGCGTGTATCTTCTTGGCCTCCATTCCCATTGGGCACAACATTTTCTTTAACCGGTATGTTGAGATCGGCAGCTCGTTTCCTTCAGGAAGAATTTCTTTCAACAAAGACAACAATGACATGAAGATTTTTTCACTCCATCGATTGTTAGCTTTTAGTTTATACAATCTCAACACAGTGCTAAGCTTCGTAAACTTACAACCCATGTATAACGGTATCTCAGCATCATGCACAATGTTTCTAAACATGGGAGGTGGATTAGTTTTTGTGTGCTCTACCCCACAACTATCCAGCATCGCATCAACGATGTCTACTGGAGCTGATTCGTTCACATCTACGTCATCGAAGGCAATTTCTTCTTCCACACAAGCACTGCTATCGACATCCACTGGTTTCGGGTTTTAAATCTCTCCATGCCAGTGCCATTCTGTATGGCCTTGTACAATCCCGTTGCACATGACATGACTTCTGATTTCGTCACCAGTACTGACTTTCAAGTTGTTACCGCAATGCCTACATGGACAGTAGAACATATCTCCAGGTTATTTCCTATGTTCCTCGGCAAATCTAATAAATTGATCAAGACTAGAAATAAACTTTGGGGTGCAGCGATTACGAATGGACATCCATGATCTATCCATTCTATGATCAAAGAGAAAATAAGTATATAATACAACAAGATTAGGGTCTAGGGTAAACAGATTAGAGTTTATGGTTTAAACTTTAGGGTTTATACATGTGATGTCATTCTTATATATAATAAATGTGTACCACCTATCCCATTCTTGAACACATAATCTCACTAGTAAGTGTATAATGTGTATTGGGTTTTCAAGAAAATTTCGGCAGCATTTCCCCGTTGTTCTCCAAGTACATATGTACTTAGAGAACAAACGGGGAAATGCTACCAAAATTTTCTTGAAAACAAAATACACATTATACACTTACATCCTAAGTGCGATTAGGTGTTCAAGAACAGTCCCAAACTGGGGACTATCTAAGATTTACTCCTAATGAGTAAATCTTGGATGGGTTTTTAGGCCAACATAATATAACACCAGTCCCTTGTTCACAACCTCATTCAACACACAATTTTCTTATAAAAACACTTGTGGACAGCCATAACAACATATCAATGCTTCCTAAATTAATCAATGTATTATTTTATAACACAAATCGTGGTGGGTATAACATAGAAAAAAACTCAACATGTCACAATAGAAACATGTCCTTAACCTGATATACAGATATTTGTAACAAAACTCGTGGTAGCTATACCATAGAAAATTAAGTAGCATGCCCAATATATAACAAAAGCAACATTTTTCCAGATTGTTATAAGAAAAGAAACATTAAGGTTATTCATAACAACATATGTAGTGGAGGAAACTCATGGATAAATGATGGTTTAAAATCTTAGTCTAATCTTTGTGCAAGTCTGGATGTGATTTGACTAGGGGACAAACTGATATGTTTCTAAGGTTGTGATTATTTAACTATTATTTAAGACAAAAGCTGGATTGATTGATTATTTTGTGATTAATAAAAGGGTTGAATTAAATATTGATTATTCTAAAGTTGTGATTAATAAAAGGGTTGAAATAAATTATCATATGAAAGTAACACATGCCGGAATGAATTTCACCATCGCTACCTATCATTCAATGTCTTACTGCATCACATTAAGCATTAACATATATGTTGAGGCCGCGTTAATCCACTTTTGGTGTTAATTAGAAGACCCACGTATAACATCATTTAGAAGACCCATGTGTGAGTTAATTTTGACATTCAACATCAATGTATCTTTAACACGCATGTTTCAAGGGTTCAAAGCACATAATCAAATCAAATTAGGATGCTAGAATGGACAAGTTTGAATCTTATTTCAACATGCATCAAAATTTATTGAATTAGGTCAAGCATTAGAATTAGACAAGTTAAAATAGTACATTATTACTAATAAGTAGATAAATGAATAAAAACTAGTAGATAATAAATACAAATCAATAGATAAGTAAATATAAATCAGTAGATACAAATCAGTAGATAAAATGAAGATATGTAACCTACCTAGTAGGGGAAGCAGAAGCTAGCTCCGGTGACCTCAGGCTCAAGCTCCGATGGTGCAGCAGCTCCTCCGACGACCTCGGGCTGGAGCTCTGACGGTGTGAGGAGCAGGGGACGAAGGCTTGATCAGGTGGCGGTGGCTAGACTATGGTCGTGTGACAGGTAGGAGCAGGGCAGGCGCAGGACCGACATCGGTAGAAGGAACAGGAGCAGGAGCGGTGGCTGTAGCAGGAGCAGGAATGACGACGGTAGCAGGAAGAGGTGGTACAAGGCGACGGTGGTAGGAGGCGGAGGCGGTAGCAGGAGCGGTGGCGGTGCACGCGGTAGCAGGCGACAGTAGGAGCAGAACAAGCGGCGGCGGAATCGCAAATTGCCAGCCCTATGTTCTCAGCAATGAAACAGAGAGAAAGGGGGAGATTCTGGCTCGAGCGGGTGGTGTTAAGTTATACAATAGGTGTCGGTTATTTTAAACCCGACACCTAAATTAAATAAGTGTCAGTTGTAACTAAAAACTGACGTTCAATTGGACAAAATTTACTGGCGGGAACCATTATTAGCGTCGGTGACCCCAAGAAAACAGACGCCCATATTGGAACTTTGCATGCAATGTTTGGATTCTTTAGGCGTCAGTTATGAAGTTAAACACCGACACTGTATGTGACAATTTGGGGGCAATTTTTTTCACTCGAAAAATTGGATTTCATGGGCTATTTTAGATGTCGGTTTATTTTCTTCAGCCGACGCTGAATTAAAAGTGATACTCGTGTCTGGCTGGTCTTCAAACATAGACATCGGTGTTCGTTAAAAGCCGACGTTGAAGGTTTCCAGCATCAGTTTTTGTAAATAAACGACCCCTCTAAAAGCGACGTTGAACGTTGTTAATGTAGTAGTGTCATGAATGACAAGTGAATAGTACCATGTGATCATGAGATCAGAAATTATGTTTCACACATTTTATATCTTTTAAAAGTTGTGATATTTATATGCTTGCTAGAAGTGAATTAGGGTTTGTATGTCCACTTGTTTGATGCAGCCTTAATTCACCCAATTGGCATAACTAGTCAAGTGAAACTCTAATCATGTAGTACCCTGTGTTGTAGAGCCATCTTCAGTGTCAGAACTTGTTGGATGGTGAAATGAGTATTCCTAAGGGAAACTTAGAGCGCATACTATTGAGTATGTGGGGGTGGCCGGTTGAGGATATATCCTTGTCATCCACAATGCAGATTGTGGAGGTTGACTATGGTCATGTCTCATACATCTGATGTGGATGAGAACGACAACGGTCGTGTCTCGGTTATTATAACATGATGTGATTAGATGACAACTACGATTTTACCTCGGTGATTGGGTTTGAATACCCTAGATGCTAGCGCGGTGACCTGTACCAAGGTGGGCTTGTTATAGGACTATATGTCACTGTGGTGGCAGCTTTGACTGATATGTCACTGCCTTTTTACTCGTACTGACTGAGGGGAAGAGATCTTAGGATACCGACACTCCTAGATCTTTTACGGAACCGAATAGCCCTTCGCAGGGGTTGGTTGGACTTTGAATGGTACGATTCAAATTCCCCAGGGCATAATAAAAGATGCAAGACAACAGTGCAGTATATCTGTTTAGGGTTATACACAACACTTCATATTGGATGATAACCCTTGTTTGCTTTCTTTTCATTGAGATCATGTTTAGTATAATAAGAGATAATAGATATGCTTATGTTGTAGTTATGCTCATGTTGTAAACATGCTTATGTTGTCAAATATATTGACACTGATGGTTAAGATGATGTTGATAGTTATGTTTAGCATGCTAGCCATGCCTTTATTACTAGAGATGCATATACTGCTAATCATGCTTATGCAGATAGTTGTGCTTATGTTGTTAGCTCTTCTTATGATGTTAATATGTTCTACCTATTAGACATGCTAATGTTGTTAGATATGCTTATGTGGCTAGACTTATTCATAATGATAGAGATTCTATGTTACGAGACTTTCTCATGATGCTAGATATGCATATGCTATAAATTGCTTATATTGTCAATAAGATAAAGGGTGATAGTCTGGAAAATGATGATAATTATTATCTGCTCCTTTATGTATTCTGTCAATCATCCCTGCTATTGAGCCTATTTGTTATATCTGATTAAACTACTTAAACTATTTAATTACTTAAAATGTTGTGATCAATAAGCGTTGTTGAAGGTTATATCTCTTGCTGGGACATGGGTTTCACCCTTGTGGTTCTCACAATATGTCACATGTTGTAGGGCACTAAAACCTAGTTCATGGTATGGGAATAAACCTAGTGGCTAAAAAATTGCGAGTCAAATTATATGACCAGTCAAAGTCACACTTTTGTTATACAATAGGCAAGATCACAAGTCGTGTCCAAATAATATTCATGTACCAAAAAGGGATGAGAACATCAATGTCATAACACTTGCACTAAAAGGACCCATAAATGAAGATTCAATTATTTTACTGCTTGATGAGAGAGAAACAAATAACAAAATGGGATCTTTCTATATGATTTTCCAAAAAAATACAAATGGGAATCAAATTAGGGTATCATGTCATCAAATAGATCTAGAGAGAGGAAAATGGGTGATTTCCCAAATATGACTCCAAGAAATGTAACATAAATGAGCTAGAATCTAAATGTATCCAAGGTCAACCATGTACCCTCAAACATGGCCTCAATCACCCTATGGAACACATATATGAAATTTAGGTCAATCTTCATTAATTACAAAAAGTCAAAAAAAATGTCTTTGTTATTATTAATCATTTTGGTTACAAACTTATACCAACATGTAGATGTTATTTTTAGATTCCACCAACTACTAGTTTGTATTTTATGACCTAATTACTAATTACTAAGAATTTTCTAACTTATTTGAAATTTTTTTTGAATAGAAATTAATAGTAGTTAAATGTGAAGACCATGGTTAGAGAAATTCCCATGGTAAGTATGTAATAGAAAATAAGTACATCAAAAGGGATATAATAATAATGCATTAAACGTATATAAGTCCTGCTGTCACAAGTCTAAATAAGATATGTGTGTGTTTGGCATAATGCCCTAGGTGAAAAAAATAAGAGTATGAAAACTTTAGTTAGAAAAATCTCAAGTAAAAGGTGTAGTTATAATTAGCACATTGAAAGGAACCCTTCAAATGAATTTAAGTTATAGAATATCCTTAGGAAGGTTAGGCCATGGGATGTAGAAATATAATCTAAGATCCTTGTCCTAAAAAAGGTGCAATTAATAAAATGAACAAAATAAAGTTATAAAATTTCAATAAACCCTAGACAAGGTAGAGCCCTGAGTCAACCCTAGGGTCAAGTAGGGATGCATAAAGGTACATAAGACACAAGGGTCAGGCGGTGATCATAACCTAAGTATATAAGTCTTGTGGGGTCAGGAGGAAGATATCCATGTGTACATAAGGCCCATGGGGTGAGGAGAATGACCACCTCCATAAGCACATCAGGCCTGATGGATCAATTGGGAAGGCATTTTAGAAATACATGAGACCCCTGGGGTTAAAGGAGGTCACTCCAAACTGACCTATACCCTAGATACCTTACATGAATGGTTAATGATAATGATACATGATATGTAGATATAAAGAATACAGTAAGTTATGTAATAATGCTAGAAATAGAATCTTAAAAGGATTTGTGCATAAACTCAAGAGTTTGAGAAAAAAATATCCTTTTGAGTAAATGAAATTTTAGAGAATCCATGGAATTAAAATGTATTCATGGTTTTGATTCATTGTTAAGGATGATTAAAAACTTGAATTTAAAGATAATGTGTGGGTACACCACCTTTGCATATAGAATAGGGTGAACTTTGTATTTGGCTTATAACCAAATATTTATTACATCTTATTATGAGTGTTAAGATTGCATAGTTACACATCATACAAAAAATTGACATGTGAAGATGAATATCTGAAGTTGAAATTATGATTCAGGATATATAGGTTTTACCTCACCACCTCACAAAAATGTATCTAAATGACGATTAAGATGTTTGAAACCCAAGTGGAAATGAAATCACAAAGTGAAATCATAATCACTAACTTATAATATCATGAAATGGATGAGGATGTGGAAATACCCTTGGATTGAGTCTGGGTTCCAACCCCAGTAATATGAGAAATTTTCATCTCAGTAAAAGTTATTCAAGATAAGCTAGCTAAAACTATCCAAAAAAGGTTGCTATCCCTAATGTTTGAGAGTTATCATTAGCCTTAACCTGATTAGTTTTGACTTTTAGAGACAAAATTCCTTTTAAGGTGAGGTGAATGTAAGATCCAAAAATTCTATAAATTTCTATTCTATGGTTATGAATTCAATAATAATGTATTGAGATTCACTTTAAGACAATCAAAGTAATATTAGAATGATGAGATCAGTAGTATGACTCTGATTGAATTGGGATGTGCAATTTAAGCCCTAGACTTGGAGTGAGTCATCAATTTAAGTGAATAAAACAATATTGAGGTAATATGCCACCCTGAGACTCTATATGTCTAAGACTCCTCAAGATCTAATTTTGAAGGTAAGAAGACAATAATTGTTATTGACCCTTTGAGAGTCCCAGATATGAGCCATGGCCCCTATAATCTTGTTCAAGCTCATTTGAACCAACCAAATTGCCATATGAGTCCATGAGATACATATTAATGAAACTGGAATTTTGTGCATAAATACAAATCTAGTAATATTGTGAATTGATTAGTAAACAAATTATGAGATTATGAGTGGGATTCTAGAAGATTCTAAATAGATTAATGACCTAGATAGTTAGAGGAGTAATTATCTAGTATTTACTTGGATTTCAAGTATGACAGATATTAAATACACAAAATTTTATCTAATACTTGACACAACATGAGATAATAGGTAAATGAAGATAATCCAAGTTTTGAGATAATTAGATGAATATTTGTGACCTAGGTGACTAAATCAAGAAAATACTTGGAATTCAAGTAATATACATTTAACCTTATTCTATTGATCCCAAACTTGGTATTATACAAGTTGAGGATATTGTGAAGGTTATCCTAAAATTTGGGGTAAACATTTAATCCTAGAGACCTATAGAATTTATATAAGTGTGAGATAATTTCAATAAAAATGGTTAATAATTATAGCTAATAGACAATACAATGTTGGCAAAACCAAAGTCCAAATAATCCAAGACCTTGGGGGCGTTACACAAAATGTAGCTTTTAAAGTTAGTCGTGATCAGAGGATAAAATGACCCATAGTTGATCTTCCACCTCATGCTCAGAAGGCAACACATGCTGGACTTTGACTGACCTCAATACCACCTCACTCTCTCTTCTTAGGCCACCATTGGAACCGATCTCTATCCAATGGATATAAGAGAGAGAGAGATAGAGAGAGAGAATTGGAATGGTCCTTATCTCAACCATTATCTTCCCTGTTTCCAATAACGCCAAAAATACCTTAGGACCTAGGTTCTAAGGCAGAGTGATACAAGATCTTCCCACACCCCTTGTCCTGTATAAGTTTCCGTAGAGCATCATTGTGACACACACGACATAGAAATCCTTAATTTCTCATGGGAGGCCCTGAAACCCCCTTAGCTTTGAACCAACAATACCTCTGGTAACCATAACACATCGCCGATGGCTTGGGATAGCTCAGGCCAATTGCCTTGGATGTAGATTTGTAGTGTGGCTAAAGTGACGTCACATTTATAAGAAGTGTGTAGAAAATGCTTGAGACCGACCTTTGACCATCGAGCCTTATTGTGCATATCTGCTCACTGAGGTTGTGTTGTAGGGCATTGTGCTTTCTGTGAGGGATGGATTGTGATCATCAGGATCCCATGGAACTTCACCTACATTAGAATTTTACCAAACCTAAGTAGTCATCTGATCTCTATTTCTTGGTTATCTCAATGTAGAACTCAACTGTGTAAGTGACATCTCCGGTCATTCCATGGATAGATAAAATCTACGTTATATTATGGTGAGTCAGTCGAAGCTAACTTAATCATCTCCTGAAGATCAACACAGAGAAAACCCAACATCAAACTCCCTATTGACCATGGGTTGGTGCTTCTCCTATAGCCATGGCAGGGAGGAGAGTCTCCCATGGGGATATAAACTTGTTCCCACAATCTGCATGAAATTCATGTCACAATGCATGGGCATTAAGGTCATTTGTTGCTTACCCAAGGACTTTCCCATGTGGAGAAGTCTGACGATGTGGTTGAAGCCCATAAGCAAGATGTGGCCCCACACCGAACAAGATAAAGTTTTAAATGGCTGATAAGGTAGTTTATGACAGGCATGTTAATGACTAATTTAGAGTAATTATATTAAATGATTTGCAGCTCATATGATAGTGAAATCATGTATCAACTTTATTAGAAAAATGTGTAGATTATGGATAAAATGGTTTGAAAGCCTAAATAGAATTGTATTTCAAAAGCATAGATGATACATGGATATTACATTTTTATACATGAAAGCCCTATAGTTGATAAATACATTAAATTTGAGCATTTATCTGTCAACTAATATTGGTAAATAACAATAAGATCCTATGCTAATGATTTTATTTATGATTATGATGAGGTATATTAGGGTTTCTAAATCATTTAAACCACAAATATGAGAATTACGCTTTGAGACCTGACCCTAATATCAACCCTAGACCTAAACCTTAGATTAAACCCTATTTGTATCACATAAATATACAATGACACTTAGAGTTATACATCCATGAAGATTGTATGGTTGAATGATTGTGGGGACCTATGCTTGATTGAATGGTGCATATATATATTAGTGGGTCAGGAAAAGGTATATGTAATATTGCGAGACGTGTCTGACCTAGTGGGTCTAACTAGATTTGATGTTGGAGAATCACCCAAAAGAGCATGTATGGGACTTATCAAATCATGCAAAATGCCTAGTGGGATGAGAAAGAATCACCATCCTACTCCATTCTTAGATCTCGAGAAACTTCCCATCTAGTATACACATGAGATTGAAGAGGGAGAAGCAATATAATATACCACCATGTTTGAATGACTAGATCGATTAGTTTCATTTGAGCTCCCATGTCTCTCTAGACTGGACATGGTAGTTTTCCATCATAGGGCTTACGGTATATCGATTGATCCATTGCCAAGGTTCACTTCCATTTAGAACTTAGTTTACTTCTTTATACTAATAAGGCATATTATCCCCGGTTCATCCTCCCTACACATGGGTATTTGAATCCCCCACAATGCTCTATGGAATCGAAGCACCCCTCACTTCACTCAATCCATTCCTCTCACTCCTCTCAAGCAAATTTGTGCTAAGTTCCTCTTCATCACAGGCCAACCGAACTGCTCGACCATAGGAAGATGAGGAAACCATAGAACTGGACTAAAGTGCCTACCCCCTCTTCATCTTTTGAGTCATGCCCAGAATGATTTGTGACTCTCAGGAGAAACCCATTTCACTATGGTCCAGACTACAAAGTACTAGGACAAAGTGAAGAGTGGCCAAGAGGAGTATAGACCAAAGGCTCACAGTATTGAGAGGAATTGGACAAAAAAAGATAAAGTGCTCCCCATGTGTGCTTGAGAGATTGTCACCAGGCCAAGGAGTGTCCACATGAGTTCATTGAGGTGTCTACATGGATACATGCCTGCGATCCTCTTATCTATTTGAAAAAATTTGGAGTCTATTCTTAAAATTTCTCCACTAGAGAGTGAGTCTTGAATGGTAAAGGAATCATACTAATGCCAAACACCAATACTAATTTTGATGGAGCCTATTGTTTGGTGTGCCAGAGCCATCTTTGGGAAAGAAGGCCATGAGATCCATCTCATAACATCAATAGATATAAATTTCTGATGGAACTTTATATAAGAAGGGTCGACTTGATGTTGACTTGGTTTTAAACTAGAGCAAGAAAGATGACTAGAGACCACTATGTAGTACACAAACTTCAGTTGAAGGCATGTGAGATAAAAAAAAGTTGACTTCCAGGGTCATTACATCAGATATTGGTGTCCCATTTTTCTTTGGACAAGTAATATACCACTTCCTAAACATTATATATAAAACCAAAATCAAAACATCTTAAGTTAATTTTATAGGTAAAAACTATGATGGACTACAATGAAGTAGCATACTCAGACAATTGGACATATATCACTTCGGAGGATACCTATTCAAGAATGCCACATAAGTACATATAAATATAACTCTTGGGATGTTATTTAATTAAATGCAGAAATGATGATATATTTTAGGTCATATTATAATTAACTATAAATTGTGTCAAAATAATAAAACTTGGACGGCTAGCCATATCTGCATATCCATTCATAAATTTCACACTCCCCAGTGGTTTTTTTTCTTCCTTCTTAAATGAATAATCATGAGTCTTTCTTCCATTACCCAATCATATGACACATGAGAAAATGCATAGAATATGTTTCTATAGTAATATTATAAGATGTTATTATATAATTCCACAATGTCATGAATATTGTAAGTAGAAATACCTGATATGAGATCCACTCTGTAATTGAATAAAGGAATGATACTAATGCCAAACACCAACATTAATTTTTCAATTGGGAGTATTATCCAATATATTCAATTTAATATATTCCAAACACAAAAGATAGCAACAGAAGAAAATATTATTGAGTATGGAGTTTTATAAGATTGCAAGTTTGGTACCAATATTGGTAAATTACATAAGGTATAAGCTATATCACTAAGCATAGATGTAGAGAATAACCTAACCACTTCAATTCAATCTCCCAAGGAGAATGAGTTGCACATGTGCAGGTCCTAGTCAACTTTGTCATACTTCCAGTGTCCATTTTACATAAGAGATTGAAGCAAACCCTCAAAAAAGAAGATAAAGTAGAAAATATCAGCTAAATCTGGTGTGTGTGATAATAGGGAATTGGGGAACAATAAGGAAAATTAAAATAGTAATTTTATCAAGTCTCCTAATCAAAGAGAAATATAAAACCATCCAACTAGATATAAAAGGAATAACGATTCAAAAGATTGAATATATTACAAAAGATAATAAATAATAGTTGTTCTTGCCTTTTATCCAACTCCACAATCATGAATAAAAAGAATTGTATGTTGATTATAACAAAGACTATCATAATATAGAAATTAGGACATGAACCCATATATTCCAATCCAAGGATAGGAGGAATGAAAACTCAATGTTAAATAAAATATAGCATCATAGGAGGAATAAAACCTTAGTGCATGGTTGGAGAAATAAAACCCCAATGTCTGGAAGTAGAATAAAACCCACTTTCTAAATATGTCACATGTGGTTGAAGACTAAAACCTAGTTCATGGTAGGGGAATAAAACCTAGTTGGTAAAAAATTGCGAGTCAAATTCTATGACTAGTCAAAATCACACTTACATTATACAACATGAAAGATCATAAGTTGTGTCCAAATAATATTCATGCACCAAAAAGGGATGAGAACATCCATGTCATAACACTTGCACTAAAAGGACCCTTAATTGAAGATTCAATATTTTAGTGCTTGATGAGAAAGAAATAAATAAAAAATGGCATCTTTCAGTAAGATTTTCCAAAAAATACAAATGGGAATCAAATTAGGGTATCATGTCATTAAATAGATCTAGAGAGAGGAAAAAGGGTGATTTCCCAGTCATGACTCAAAGAAAGGTAACATAAATGGGCTCAAGTCTAAATGTATCCAAGGTCAACCGTGTACCCTCAAACATGGCCTCAATCAAACTATCGAACACATATGAAATTAAGGTTAATCTTTATTAATTACAAAAACTCAAAATAATGTCATTGTTATTATTAATCATTTAGGTTACAAACTTGTACCAACATGTATATGTTACTTTTCAAATTCCACCAACTACTAATTTGTATTTGTGACCTACATACTAATTACTAAGAATTTTCCAACTTAGTTGAAAAGTAATTAATTGAAAAGAAATCAATAGTAGTTGAATGTGAAGATCATGGTTAGACGGAATCCCATGGTAAGTATGTAATATAAGATAAGTACACCAAAAGGGATATAATAATTATGCATTTAAGGTATGTAAGTCCTATAGTCACAAGTTTGAATAAGAAAGGTGTGTGTTTGGCATAATGCCCTGGGTGAATAGACATAAAAGTATGAAAACTATAGTTATATAAATCTCAAGTAAAACATGTTATTAAAATTAACAAACTGAAAGGAATCCCTTTGAAGGAATTTAAGTTATAGAATATCCTTGGGAAGGTTGAGTCATGGGATGTAGAAATATAACTGGAGATTCTTGTCCTAAAACAAGGAGAAATTAATAAGATGAATATAATAAAGTTATAAAATTTCAATAAATCTAGGGAAGTGTAGACATTTGAGTCAACCCTAGGGTCAAGTAGGGATTCTTAAAGGTACAAAAAACCCAAGGGTTAAGTAGGTGATCATAACCTAAGTAGATATGTCTCATGGGGTTAGGAGGAAGACATCCATAAGTACATAAGGCCCAAGGGGCGAGGAGAATGACCACCTCTATAAGCACATGAGGCCTGATGGATAAATTGGGAAGGAATTTCAAAAATGCATAAGACCCAGAGGTTAAAGGAGGTCTCTCCAAAGTGACCTATACCCTAGATACCTTAAAGGAATGGCTCATGATAATGGTACATGATATGTAGATATAAAGAGTACAATAATTTATATAATAGTGCTTGAAATAGAATCTTAAAAGGAGTTGTGGATAAATGCTAGAGTTGAGAAAAAATATCCTTTGAGTGCAAAAAATTTAAGAGAATACACGGAATTAAAATGTATTCATGGTTTGGATTCATTGTTAAGGATGACTAAAAAACTGATTTTAAAGATAATGTGTGGCTTTGCATATAGAATAGGATGAACTTCATATTTGGGTCGTAACCAAATATTTATTTAATCTTACCATGAGTGTGAGGGTTGCATAGTCACACATCATGCACAAAATTGACATGTGAAGATGAATACCCAAAGTTGAATTTATGATTTAGGGTATATAGGTTTTACCTCACCACCTCACAAAAATGTACCTAAATAATGATTAAGATTTTTGAAACCAAGTGGAAATGAAATCACAAAGTGAAAATGTAATCACCAAGTTATAATATCTTGTAATGGATGAGGATGTGAAAATACCCTTGTATTGAGTTTAGGTTGGAACCCCAGTAATATGATAAATTTTCATGTCAGTAAAAGTTATTCAAGACAACCTTTCTAAAATATTCAAAAAATGTTGCTAGCCCTAACGTTTGAGAGTTATCATTCACCATAACCTGATTAGTTTTGACTTTTAGGGACAAAATACCTTTTAATATGAGGTGAATGTAAAAACAACAAATTCAATTTAGATTCTATGGTTATGAATTCAATAATAAGGTATTGAGATTCAGTTTAAGACAATCAAAGTAATATGAAAATGATGAGATCAATAATATGACTCTGATTGAATTGGGATGTGCAATTTAAGCCCAAGACTTGGAATGAGTAATTAATCTAAGTGAATAAAATAATATCGAGCTAATATGCCAACTTGAGACTCTATATGTCTAAGATACCTCAAGATCTAATTTTGAAGCTAAGAGGACAATAAGGCTTGTGGACCCTTTGGGAGGCCAGGATATGGGCCATGGGCCCTATAATCCTATTCAAGCTCATTTAGTCCAACCAAGGTTTCCATATGAGTCCATGGGATACATATTAAAGAAACTAGAATTTTGTGCATGAGTATGAATCTAGTAATATCATGAGTTGGTTAGTAAAAAAATTATGAGATAATGAGTAGGATTCTAGAATATTCTAAATAAATTAATGACCTAGATAGTTAGAGGAGTAATTATCTAGTATTTACTTGGATTTCAAGTATTACAAATATCAAATATAGTGAATTTTATCTCATACTTGACACAACACGAGATAATGGGTAATGAAGATAATCCACGTTTTGAGATAATTATATGAATATTCGTGACCTAGGTGACCAAATCAAGTAAACACTTGGCTTGCAAGCAATGTACATTTATCGTTATTTTATTAATCTCGAGCTTGGTATTATACAAGTTGAGGATATTGTGAAGGTTATCCTAAAATTTAGGGTAATCAATTAATCCTAGAGACCTATAGAATTTATATAAGTTTGAGATTATTTCAATAAAGTTGGTTAATAATTCTAGCTAATAGATAATATAGTGCTACCACAACCAAAGTCTGAATATCCCAAAACCTAGGAGGTGTGACACCAAATGTAGCTTCTAAAGTCAATCATGATTAGAGGATCACATGACCCTTAGTTCATCTTCCAACTCATGCCCAGAAGGCAACACATGCTGGACTCTGAATGACCTCAATACCATCTCGCTCTCCCTTCTCAGGCCACCATTGACACTAATCTCAGTCCCAATGGATATAAGAGTGAGAGAGAGAGAATTAAAACGGTCCTTATATCAATAATTATCTTCCTCATTGGCAGCAACACCTAAAATACCTTAGGACCTATTTGCTAGGGCTGAGTGATACAAGATCTTCACACACCCCCTTTTCCTATATAAGTTTCCATAGAGAATCATTGTGACACACACAACATTGAGAAATCCTTAATTGCTCATGGGAGGCCCTCAAACCTCCTTAGCTTTGAACCACCACTACCTCCGGTAACCATCACACATCCCCGATGACTTGGGATAGCTCAGGACAATAGCCTTGGTTGTAGCTTTGTAGTGTGGCTAAAGTGACATCACATCTATCAAAAGTGTGAACAATTAATGCTCGAGACCAACCTTTGACCACCGAGACTTGTTGTGCATAGCTACTCATTAAGGTCGTGTTCTAAGGCATTGTGACGTTGTGTGAGGGATGGCTTGTGACCATCGGGATCCCATTGAACTCTACCTACATTAGAATCTTACCAAACATAAGTAATTCTCTGATCTCTATTTCTTGGTTATCTCAATGTAGAACTCAACCACATAAGTGATATCTCCGATCATTCCATGGAGAGATAAGATCTACACTAGATTTTGGGGAGTTAGTCAAAGCTAACTTGGTCATCTCCATGAGGCTCGACATAGAGAAAGCCCAAAGTCAAGCTCCCTATTGACCATGGGCTGGTGATTCTCCTATAGCCATGGTGGGGAGAAGAATATTCCATGGGGATATAAACTTGTTCCCTCAATGTGCCTGACATTCATGTCACAACACATGGGCATTAAGGTCATTTTCCCCTTACCCAAATACTTGACCATGTGGAGCAGGCTGACGATGTGGTGGAAGCCCATAAGCTAGACATGGCCCCACACCTAACAAGATAAAGTTGTTAATTACTGATAAGGTAGTTTATGATTGGCATGTTAATGACGAACTTAGAGTAATTATATTAAATGATTTGCAGCTCATATGATAGTTAAATCATCTATCAATTTTATCATATAAATGTGTAGATTAAGAATAAAATAGTTTCTAAGCTTAAATAGAATCGTAGTTCAAAAGTATAGAAGATACAAGAATATTACATTTTTATACATGAAATCCCTAGAGTCGATAAATACATTAAATGTGAGAATTGATCTTTGATATTGGTAAATAACAATAAGATCCTAAGTCAATGGTTTTTAAATGATTATGATGATGTATATTAGGGTTTCAAAGTCATTTGAACCACATATATGAAAATTAGGCTTTGAGACCTAACCCTAATATCAACCCTAGACCTAAACCTCAGATCAAAAGCCCTGTTTGTATCACATAAATATATGGTGACAGTTTAGAGTTATACATCCATGAAGATTGTATGGTTGAATGATTGCGGGGACCTATGCTTGATTGATTGGAGTATATATATGTATGTATATATATATACACACACACACACACACACACACACACACACACACACACACACACACACATATATATATATATATATATATATATATATATATATAAATATATATGGTTGTTCATTCGTTGCCCGGTGGGTAGCCAGAATTTTCGCTACCCGCTGGCGTAACTCGGGTCAAAAGAGTAACTATATGGTATGCTGGAGTAACCCGTCTGAATAGCAAGAGTAACTATATGGTATGCTGGAATAACTCTGAGTGCAAAGAGTAACTGCGCAGAAAATATACAGTCAGTAATATATATGGATGAGTTTTTTTATTTTGGGGGGGGCAAATGATATTATTTTTTGATCAATTTTTTTGGAGAGCAAGACAAAATTATCCTCTACAATTGCAAAATTTTTTTTAAAAAAAAAATCAGGAAGTGTGAATATATATATATATATATATATATATATATATATATATAGGCTGTTCATTCATTGCCCGCGCGGGTAGCCTGGATTTTACTACCCGGCAACCAAAAAAGTAACTATTCTGGCCATAAAAGTAACCCTGCTATCAAAAAAGTAACTATATTGATCAAAAAGTAACTATGCGACTAAAAAAGTAACTCTGTATAAAATATACAGCAGATATATATGTATCCGTGTTTTAAAATCTGCTGTTGCAAACGTAACTATCTATGAACGAAACTTAGCAGTTTGCAAGGTAAAGTAACCCTCTACATGTCAAAAGTAACCAATTTGAAAAAAAGTAACTGAAATGGTGGGCGGGTAGCTACCCGCGCGGGCAATAAAGATGGGCCCATATATATATATATATATATATATATATATATATATATATATATATATATATATATATATATATATATATATATATATGTGTGTGTGTGTGTGTGTGTGTGTGTGTGTGTGTGTGTGTGTATATATATACATATATACAGTCAGTAATATATATGGATGGGTTTTATGATTTGGGGGGGCAAATGATATTATTTTTTGATCAAATTTTTTGGAGAGCTAGATAAAATGTTCCTCTACAATTATGAAAAAAATTAAAAAAAACATCAGGAAGTATGAAAAAAAATATCAGGAAGTGTTGCCGGGTAGCTACCCGTTAGTTACCCGCCGGGTATTAAAGATAAGCCCTATATATATATATATATATATATATATATATATATATATATATATATATATATATATATATATATATATATATATATATATATATATATATATATATATATATATGCCGGCAAGGGAATAGCCCCGTTGGCGAATTCCGCTGGTCCCCAATGAAGGGACCCGGGTTCGAAACCACATGGAGAAGCATCTCTTGATTTATCACCCTCCCGGGCGTCCGGCCTCCGCCACAGGTTATGGGAGAGGGGGGAGAAATCTTTCTCTCTTAATCCCATATATATATATATATATATATATATATATATATATATATATATATATATATATATATATTAGTGGGTCAAGGAAAGGTATATGTAATATTGCGAGATGTGTCTGACCTATTGGGTCTAACTAGATTTGATGTTGGAGAATCACCTGAAAGAGCTTGTTTGGGACTTGTTGAATCTTGAGAAATGCCCAGTGGAATGAGAAATAATCACATCGTACTCCCTTCTATGCTCTTGAGAAACTTCCCATCTAGTACACACACAAGACTGAAGAGGAATAAGCAGTATAGTATACCACTATGTATGAATGACTAGATGGATTTGTTTGATTTGAATTCCCATCTCTCTCTAGACTAGACATGGTAGTTTCCCATCATAGGGATTTCAGTATATAGATTGATCCATTGCAAAGGCTCACTTTCATTTAGAACTTACGTGATTGCTTTGTACTGATAAGGCAGAGCATCCTTGGTTCAACCTCCCTACACATGGGGACTTCGATCCCCTACAATGATCTACCAAATCAAAGCACCTCTCACTTCACTTGATTCATTCCTCTCACTTCTCTCTAGTGATTTTGTGCCAAGTTGTTCTTCATCATAGGCCGACCGAACCGGTCAACCATAGGAAGATGAGGAACCCATAGAACTAGCCTAAAGTGCCTACACCCTCTTCATCTTCTGAGTCATACCCGGAATGATCTATGACTCTCAAGAGAAACATGTTCCACCACAATCTAGACTATAAAGTACCGAGAAAAAGCGAAGAGAGTCCAAAAAGAGTATAGACAGAAGTCTCACAATATTAGGAAGAATTGGACAAAAAAAACTGCTCCCCATGTGTGGTTGAGAGATTTTCTTCAGGCTAAGGAGAGAGTCCACATGAGTTTGTTGAGGTGTCTACACAGACACAGGCCTACGATCCTCTTCTCTATTCTAAAAAATCGGGAGTCTATTCTCAAAATTGCTCCACTAGAGGTTAGGGATGGGGGTACTTTGGTGGCCTGATTTAGATCTCATGCCTCAAATAGTAAAGAGAGTTGCACTGTACACACTCCCCCCTCCTTTTCCCCATGTAAGTCCCCTCTTTGTAGAAAGAAGAGCAAAAATTCCCTCATTTGATCAGCATGTCTAAATACGATATCAAACTACAATAAGATGGAAACACTGCTTCATAGACCTACCAATGGCCTAGTTTCTAGAGACCTTTTTGTTCTACACCATCTTCAATGCCTGCCTACTTCTTTACTTAACTTATAGTAAAAAATGTAAATACCCTATTAAATGGGCATGTGACATCCACCTCCCCCCGCTTCGCTTCCCCACTTGGATTGGGGCTTTCCTTATCTACGCACACACTGCTTTAGCACTAGTCAAAAGAAGGTTGGCTTTACTAAAGAATAAGAGGCATGTCGAGTGCTTGTGGCCCCCCTCTAGAGAAATTGCTTGTTGGACCCCTCCCTTTTTTACCGAAAGGGGGCTCGACTGTATGGTTTAATGATATAGGTATCTATTCTTGACTAACTAGAGTATATATATGTGTATATATATATACTTATATATATATACTTTATATATATATATATATATATATATATATATATATATATATATACTTATATATACATATATGGTTGAAGTACTTGAAGTATGGTTGCATGTGATCTGCATGAATAAGGTACTTGGTTATTTATGATTGCCCACATATATCAAGTTCTGAACACTACTTAGGTTTTATTGATGTTTGGTGAAATATATTGCTTGGATATTTATTCACCTCTAGTCCATTATAATTCCAATATGAGTAT
The DNA here is from genome assembly GCA_963693085.1 of Alisma plantago-aquatica. NCBI lineage: Eukaryota > Viridiplantae > Streptophyta > Magnoliopsida > Alismatales > Alismataceae > Alisma > Alisma plantago-aquatica. The sequence goes on from OY856413.1 coordinate 850,488,171, forward strand.
CACATACAATAAACTATGATATTTTGAACCCAAAATTATACCTACTATGGGGTAGTCCACCGAAGTGAAATAATGGATAGATAAAGTACCTAAGGTGGCATGGAAAACATGGGTTAGATTATCTAAACAAATATGTAAGTTTATATGTACATATAATTAAATGTTGTATATATATGTACATGCACACTTTTATATGAACGCATGTACAATGTCTACCAATATACTACTCTGTGCTTTTTGTTTGTCAACATTTTAGGTAACAAACATATATAAGGAATAAGATATGAAAAAAATAGAAGAATGCATCGTGGAGAAATAATCTAAGTCACAAGGATGATGAGTTAGTTAGACACCTTAGTACTTCTTCTCATGTATATTTTAGTTCCTTTGATAAAAAATTATGTAACTCCTTAAACGAGTACTTATTAAACATTTGTATCCTATTTAAGTTCAAAGAAATGAAAATTCTTGATTATTATTTATTGATTGTTAAATCTGGATCTTAGATATTTAGGTATCAACTCTCAACCTTTCAATCCACCTTAACTAGGGGATACTTATTATTTATGACTTATAGATGATTAGATATGGATATTACAATCTCTAGCCAATTATGAAAATCCATGAAAACTGACATATTTTGAGCATTAAAACTAGTTGATGAAAATATCTTGTAACCTAGAAAAAGACCCCACAATTTCAATTCATATTTTATTTCATTTTTATGAGTCACCAATATTTACTTATGAATTATCTAAATTAATATATTTAGCTTGATTATATAATATGTGTATTTGATTAAAGGACACAAATGCCCTAGAATCACACAATCTAACTATAGCAGCACGACAAGGTATATCATGAAAATAATTGGATAAGAACATGCGAGGCCAACAATGAAAGACACTATTTAAAGAAAAGTATGTTCATTCCATCATTATGTTGAAAATAATGAAAATAAGGGAACAATGGGAAAACCACTGGTAGGATGGATCATCATTTATACGGTTTGAACATTTGACTGGAGCATTAAAACTCAGATCCAAACTGGCAACTCATGACGATATGGAAGAAAAGGAGATGATCTTCATGTTCCTCTCCACTTCCAGGACTGGAAAACTATGGCAAGGAGATTGTGCCAACCTAGACTGCCTAAAGCAACCATTAACGCCATTGCTGGAACAAGAAGTAAGTCGGACTGAAACTAGTGAAACCATTGAGTCCTTAGCCGTCTGCTGAAGCTTTTTGTCATGTTAGAAATAGAAACAAGTGATGGGAGAGACAACATTTCTTACTAGCAAAAAAACATAAAAGACAAAGAGAGAAAAAGGCAAACATAGCTGCTTGAGATTTGGGTGAAATTGACGTTGGTAACATCTTTAGGTACTTCTACAAAGCTTCCTAGTTAGTTGGTGGCTCTTATGTAGGCCCTGATCTCAATGCCAACATCAAGGTTGGTGCTGCAAGAAGGAATCTAAGGTAAGTTCATTCTAGTGTGAACCGCTCAGTATTATATGATGAATGGGGTATCATTGAGGTTTTGGAGGGGTTATATAGGGGTCTGAAGACCTAGGTTTGCAATGAGAAAGGAAAGATGACCAAAGTACGAGAAAAATAGAGGAAAATAGTGGTTTGACTGCAATAGGAAAATGTAAGCCACAAAACCCTAGAAAACTCGATATTAAAACATATGGAGAGTTGAGAGGAACCGATAGTGAAAAAATTAGATAAAAAGTCTTAGAGATGAGGGAGAAACTTGTGAAGTTAGACTATCCCAAATAAATGAAAGATGAAGAGAAGTGAGGCATCATATGATCATAATCCAACAACCGTGGAAGAACCAACATCTCATATGAAAAAGGAAAACTAGCATGACACCATTTAATTTGGGACATTAGGAAAGCCACAAAATCAGCCACGTGACCAACCAAATCTGAGAAACTATTGGAAATTAGTAAGACAAGTAATTATGTGTGCCAATTTAATTGTAAAATAATATAGACTATATATACTCAATTTCCAAATATGAGAAACAACAAGAAATCAATATTGAGTACAATTAAGTAATTTTGTATGCATTAATGAACAATGCGACATATGTTACATATTAATAAACCCATTTACATATCAATCCATGACTAGGTGATTAGGTCCAATATATGTGTTTTACTATATGTTACATAACCTAGTATTACTATTGTATCATGAATTTCACCAAGCTACAACTTGGCGTATTAGGTCAACATGATTACTACGCATCACATATGCCTCATCAACATGTATGAAGTCCAAGGTTAGGTTCCTTATATTTAGGTCATCATAATATTAGCATTGACTTATCCAAATCATGGTTAGGGTTACCTTTAATTTATTCATGTTACATGCATTAAATGTTCATTAGGGGTTCAAACATGTGTTTTTAGGATACATTCTTAACCTTCTTTGGCCAAATCTAAAGATATAGCCTACCAACATCCTATCCATGGGATTAGGTTTCTAGAGCCAAGATGCCAGGTTTTGATATGTTTTGAAAAGCTTCTACCCATTTGATAAAGATCCTTGGTTGACCAGGATCTTAAAATTAACATACAAAACAAAAAACCCACGTCATAGAGAAATAAACGGGGACACAATGAAATTGAGCCTACTCAATCAATCTATATATCATATTACACATTTATTCATTCTTCTGTTCCTATTTAAAATAGGTTAGTCTGAATTATCCAATCAAGATGAAAATTCATATTTAGAATAACTAGGATATATAGATTCCAACTCCGCCATTATTTTCCACTTTTAAGGATGGTTATTGGGTAATCTAACTGATTTGAGGCCTTTCAGAATATATTTTTTGTTATAACTCATTTTAAGAAACTAACATCACCGTATTAACATAAAAATTGACAAATACCCTAATCATGATGTGTAAAATTAAAATTAACTTATATTTCTTATTTTGAGACCATTCTTCAAGCCATATAGAATACTAGAGTTTTTTAGTAATAATGAAATAAACATTAACATACTTATAAGTTAGTTACCATGTTTTGCAATTATGGTAGTTTTGGGATTATTTTTCCATTAAACAATTTCCTTAATGCCTACATCCATGTTTCACCTACATTTCTCAAGTTTTTACCTTTGATGAATTTAATTGTATAAAACCATGAGTTGGAGGAGAAGTAATGCTTTATTATATTTTTATCTTCCTTTAGTCATTCAATCTCATTTTTTTGACTCTTTATTTCTCTCATCTAGTTATAAGAAAATTACAAAGAATCAAATTCAAACTAAAATAAATTATGATGGTAAAATTATAGAACTACAAAAATTGTAACATTAACCTAATTACTTACACTTAAGCCTTAAATAGGATGATAATTAGTTATGACATTGTGTTTCTAGATCTCTAAAGTTCTAGTATACTCGTTGCTAGGAAAAATAATATCAAGGACAACATATTAAAAAGAAGAACAGTAAGAGAGGATTAGGATAAATGCATGTAGTTGGGTATGCTACAACATTTCAATCCTTAAAGAGGATTTTGTCCCCAAAATCCAACCAGTTGTAACCAAGATTATTGAATTACTTATTAACCACTATGGAACTATATTTTTCTATGCATCATGTATCCACCCTTTTTCTCACTAAAAGTGTATCTAAAAGAACTAAACTACAAGTTTATTTTAATATTGTTGATATCTATATTTATATTTTTACCATGGTGAACTAATCATCATGTGTCAAATGATCATGACGTTAGATATTGTCTACAGGGAAAATTAGGGTTAATTGGTTTTATATGGAAAACACATTTCACTATCCATATATTTGAGAATTATAGTGTATCACATGTAACATATTGGATTGATCACCTTGGACCTTGGTTTATACTTTATACATTAGCTATACATATGTATTGGGTTAGACTATGATTAAGGTGCACTTTTTTTTCTCCACTTAAGTTTGTTATAATCATGAGGGGCATCATCATTTCAACATTTTATGTACATGAGATGACCTTGTGAATGGCGAAAGATAAGGTGACCACAAAGGCGACTGAGCACCGCCGACCTATTTTTGGGGGAAACCTTCACGTTTGGAAGCCAAAATGCTTTGAAGGAGAGCATGTTGTTCCCCCTAATTCCCCGAAAGACTGATCCAAAGTCTTTCAAGTCTCAAGGAAGCCTATCACACCTCTGAATCCTACAAATGTAAAAATCCAAAAAGGTCGGATCATGTTTCCAAGTTCTAAAGCGATTGAAAATGCATTTAGATGGAGTTTCTGCCTCTCAGGTTACATTGTTGATTTCATTCTGAATCCAAAGCTTCTTCATCAGCACTTTCTTACTATCTGGGATCTGCCGAAGGACTTCAAGATCAATCCTAAATCAGATGGATTCTTCATTTTTAGATTTGCAAACTCCCATGATATGAAGTCTCCTTTGGATAAGGGGCCTTGGTTTGTCAATCAATTTCCTCTTGTTCTTATGAAATGGCATCCTGGATGACCTATCTCTAAACTTGGTATGAAGAATGTGCCGATATGGATTAGACTATATGATCTACCAATTGAGTTATGGGGTACGAGAATGTTTGAATGGATAGGTTATTTTATGGGATTTCCTCTAAGCATAGACATATTTACTAAAGAACGTAGGCAACTCGACTATGCTCAGAGACAAGTTTTGTTTGACTCAGTCTAGTTTTCCAATGTGTGTGGAATTGTAAGGTGATGATGGGTTTATACATAGAGTTTCAATTGAATATGAATGGCCACCAATAGTTTTTTGTAGATGTAATCTATGTGGATACAAGGATAAGTCTACCCTATATCCCTACTTGTGAAGGGCCAAGATACAAAAATTCCTGATGAAGTTGTTTCAAAGTTGATTCCCTCACATGCTATTAACATTGTTGACTCTGATGTCTATCGGTTATCTAATAAAATGAGAAATCCTTCTAGAGAAAGTAGTAATGGATTGGAAGATGAAGCAGAGATAGGGGTTATACAAATGAATGAATCTGCTGAACATAGAGATATTAATCTTGGTAGCTCTCTGGCTAGATCCATTCCCTCGATGCCTATTTCTATTTTCTCTAGTGAGGATGCTATGGGTATCTCTAGTCAGGTTGATAGTCAGGCTGCTCCACCTAATGTGGTTCCTAAAGCTATCAATGGGTTATCGCAAAGGCTTATTAATTCTATCTTCTCTCCAGCTAATCAAAAGGACCTTAATTTGAGAGTCAATGAAGATATTTTTGAATATGTCACTGGCGGTCATCTAACCAAAGGAATATGAATTCAATTCAAATTACCTCCTAGAATGTTAGAGGGATGAGTAATAAAATTTCCAGTGTCTAGGAGGAGATTAGGAGAGTTTCTGGTCATATCTTGGTTCTTGTTGAACCAAAAATTCATAGGAAAGGTTTAGCCTCTTTTTTGTCCAAGTTCTTTTCACAATATAATTTTGTCTCTAATCATGATGCTCATCCTTTGGGAAGGGTTGTGGTTCTTTGGGACCCTCGTGTATGTGATATTTGTAAAGCACATGAAAATGATCAGCCGATTCACTGTGAAGTGAGTGTTGATAATTCTTCATTTCTCCTATTTGCTATATATGGGCACAATGATGACTATAATTGGTGCAATCTTTGGGATTCTATTTCTACTCTCTCCAATTCTATTGAATGTCCCTGATTTATAATTGGAGACTTCAATGCTATCAGATGTACAAAGAAGAAAATTGGTGAACAACCTCCATCGCATAAGTAAATGGATGAATTTAATGAATGTGTTCTCAATTGTTCTTTATTTGATCTAGATCTAAAAGGTCCTCTATACACTTGGGATAACCACTCGAGATTTTCTACTATAAGAATTGATAGAGTTCTATATAATTCTGAAGCTTTGAATTTGACAGTTGATTTCTTTGGCAGTGTGATTTCAAATATTATAAGTGATCATAAGATTATCTCCCTTAATATTGGTCCTCCTATAAATGTTAAAATGCCTTTCAGGTTCCTCAATAATTGGGTTGATGAAAAGGATTTCTTTTCTATTGTCCAATAAGTGTGGAATACTAATATTGAAGGTTTTTTGATGTTTAGGCTGTAGAGGAAGTTCAAAATGTTGAAAAATCGTCTTGTTGAATGGAATCACAGTTCTATTGGTAACTATTTTTTGATGCTAAGATAAAGAGGAGTCTAGCTATGTCTACTCAAGAGCGTGCTAATCTAAATACTTTGGACCCTGAGCTTGTCTCTGAAGCCAATATTCTTAGAAAAATGACTCATGAAGCATCTCTTAAGGAGAAGAGTCTTTTAAGACAAAAATCTCATGTTCAGTGGCTTGAATGTGGTGATTCAGACTCAAAATTTTCTATTCTTCCTTAATAACTAGAAGATAGAGAAATAACAGTAGAAGTCTTAATGTTGATGGTGCTTCTACTAGTGATATTTCTATCATTATGGACTATGTTTCTAAGCATTTTGAGGAGATTTTCAATGATTCCTCTGGTGTTGGGGTTTTCTATGGTGATTGGACTGGTCCCAACTTGACTCCCCAACATAAAATCATTCTTATGGAGCCTATTTCCAAAGTAGAAATTGAAGAGAACGTTATGGCCATAAATTTTGACAAGGCCCCTGGGTCTGATGGCTTCAATGCCATATTTTTTAATAAAACTTGGAGTATTATTAACGAAGACGATTTTTCTACCATTCTAGAATTCTTTGCTAATGGTAAAATGCATAAATAAACCAGCAATACTTTTATTTCTCTTATTCCTAAAGGTGATGATAGTAGCTTGATCAAGAATTGGAGACCTCTCTTGTTATGCAATATAGTTTATAAAATCATTTCTAAACTTTTAGCAAATAGACTTCAAAAAATTTTGTCGGATATTATTTGTCTAAACTAGTGTGCTTTCATCAAAGATCAGAGTATAAAAGATGTTATTCTCTTGACAAATGAGCTCATCCATGATTTCAATAGAGCTAGTTCAAAAGATAAAATGTGTTTGAAAGTGGATTTATCCAGGGATTATGATTCTATTAGCTGGAGCTATTTATTCTCTGTGCTCTACAAGATTGGTTTTCCCTCTAGATGGATAAGATGGATTGAGGAGTTTTTTTTTGTCGACATCTTATCAAGTACTTATCAATGGAGAACCTAGTACAAGATTTCACCCATCTAATGGTATTAGACAAGAGGACCCAATTTCCCCTTATCTTTTTGTCATTGTTATGCAGGGCCTATCTGAGTTGATTAAAAAGGCAATGTTTAATAATTCTTTGACTTCCTTGGAAGCTTCTGATTCTTTTGATATTTCTCATATTATTTTTGTTGATGATCTTATGGTGTTCTTGGAGGCAACTGAATCTAATGCTAGATATATCAAGGATATTTTTGAATCTTTTGGTGTAATGTCTAGACTTAGAATTAATGCTAGCAAGATTTCTATTCTCATTAGCAAAAGTTTGCCTAAACATGATATTATGAATATCCTTGGATTTCCTGAATGTCAGCTTCCTTCAAAATATGTTGGAGTCCCTCTTTTTATTGGTAAATTGAAAAGGAAAGATTGTGAGTCTCTTATTGATAAAGTTAGATCTAAGCTTGAAGGATGGAAGGCATGTTCTCTCTCTTTAAAAGGTCGTTGTGAATTGGTTAAATCCACATTGTCTACTTTGCATCTATACTGGACTATAGCTTTTCCCCTTCCTTCTTCAGTTTGTGATTTGATTGACAGATTGTGTTAAAATTTCCTTTTGGGTAGCTCAGAAAATAAGTCCAACCTACATCTGGTTCCCTGGGAAACTGTTACTCTTCCCAAAAGTGAAGGAGGTTTGGGTATTAGAAGTACTAAGGAGCTATCCTAGGCTTGTCTCTATTTGAGTGCTTGGAATCTTGCGGCAAAAAAAAAAATCTTATGGGTAAAATGGTTTGGTGAAAAATATTTCAAATGATCTTCCTTTTAGTCAATCAAAAATAAATCAAACTGGTCTTGGATGTTAAAAAAAGTTCTTAAAAATATCTCATATTATTTCTCATATCCATTTTATCATTGGAGATGGAAAAAATACGAAAATTTGACAAGATCCTTGGATAAAAGGTATGAGTTTATTACTAATGCTTGGGAATGGAAGCTAAATTAAACTTGGGTTTCCTTCTAACAACACTATTGCTAATGTTATTTTTGACTCTGAATGGCGGGTTCCAAATAATAGAATGAATAAGGAGCTATCTGTACTTATTACTTCTCAACCTAAGCCATCGTTATCTTTTGATTCTATTGAGTTTGATAATCATTTGGATCCAAGGTTGAAAGATTTTTGGAATGCTTTTCATGTTAAAAGAATGAGTCTAGCTTTTATGCTTGGATTTGGAAAAGTAATGTTCCCAAAAAATGTTCCTTTCATATGTGGAAGACTTTTATTAACAAGTTGCCCACTGGTGATTATAATAGAAGAATTGGCATACAATTGACATCTATGTGCCCTCTTTGTTGTGATGGTTATGAGGATGTTTTCCATTTATTTTTTGAATGTTAATTTGGGAGGAGAATATATAGATGTGCTAATAGTGATATGGGATACATTTTTTTGCACTCAACTTGGAAGGATATTGACGGATTTTTTTGGAGACAAAAGAGTTATTTTTCTTCTTATTCAATATATTCTTTGGAATGAGAGGGACAAGCATGTACATGATAAATTTATTTCTTCTATTGAAGCTCTTTGGGTTCGCATCAAAGGGGATTTCCTGTGTTTTAAGAGTTGAGTTGTCATTCCTATAAGTGTTCTCTTGCTGTGATGCGGTCCATTTTTTATTCTCTTGATCTCTATTGGAATCCTATTTTCCAGAAAACTAGTGATCTGAGACTCTTCGACTGTTTGGATGATGAAGGGTCTTCTGGAGTTAAAGGACCTTTCCCCCTTACTGTATTTGTTGGAACTAAAGGAACATGTTTGCACATGGATACATTTTTTCTCTTCTTTTGAAAGGTTTGTGAGGAAATGTGTACATGATAGTGATTTTTTCTTTTGGTTGAAGTTTTTTTGGATATGCATCAAAAAGGACCTATTATGTCCTAAGAGTTGTCTATACAGTTGTGTAGATAATTTTTTTTGTTTGGGATTCTTCAAATGGATGTTGAAGGGCCTTTTGGGTTTTATTTCCTCTTTCTCTTTCTTTGGAGTTAAGGGAACAAGCTTATATGTGGATACAACTTCTCTTCTTGACAATGTTTTTCTCTTTTGATCCACCCTTGTACAACATATTTTTTTTCTTTTGCATTACTCTCCCTGAGTAATGATGCTTTGTAAATCTGACTTACAAAAATACAAAAAAGCCACGAGTTTTTTTAGACCAAAACATATAATCACAAGGGGGCAAGGATGTATATTCATTAGGTTTAGCATTACTGGTGTTTTTAACTTAGTTTCTTCAGTAGAGTCACCATTACCTCTGAGAATGATGGGATAAAGGATATTAAATTTAAACTATTCACAATTATTCATATTTTTAGCCTACTTTAGAATTTTTCCTTCATTATGTTAACCATTATAGATAAGTGCAAAACTAATTTTCAAATCAATCAACTAGTCATTCATCGTATCCACTTAGAAAAGTTTACTCATTTACGTTAGTTAGGTGTTAGCCATAAACATTTCACATTTATGTAAGAAGTTACTCAAGAGTTAGTTAATGCATTCATTATTAAATCTATCTATCTCTAAATTTTAATTATAATCATAGAGACAACAAGTTACAAGATTCCACCCTTTAAAATGAACAATCTATAACCTCACCCACCCTCTGAAGAGGTAACAAGGGGTGAGTCAAATAAGGCATACACATCAAAAAATTCTTCTTATCATCATCCCAAACAAGGTCTAACATTACATGGTTAAACTAACCAATCACTAGGGTTCTTCTCTGAAGGGTTTCTCTACTATTGGAAACTTCATATGGTGGTGACTTGGTTCATGAATGTCAATACAATCCAGAATCATTTCTTATTTACATATTTTATTATATTGAAAATAATTTTCATGATGAAAAATTTACATCGCAAGTCAAAAAATTGGCATCAAAATCAATACAAGAACCAAATCAAAAGCTTCACACCATATCCAACCAATATTGTTTATCTACCATTACTTCATTCCACCACAAGATTTGGAACTTTCAATATATAGAAGGGCATATCAAAAAGACTCTCTATCACATATCGTGGGGAAGGGGAACATTATTCTTACAATGTCAACTCCTACCAGAATCCTAGGTGGAGATATTTGAGAAAAAATATATCAAAGAAACTCAATGTTATAGGCATGGCCTGCCTAACCCTAATAGTATTAGTTTAGGTTATTGTTTCATCAAAGGAGGTATCTTACACCTAAAGCATAAACAAGTTTACAAGGGACAATGTCTAAGCATACTCATTCTTAAGGAAACTTTAGTTGAGATTACACATGAAGGGCACCTAAGAGGGGAGTTTAGATTGAAACTTGGTTTAACCTAGTTGAGGCTATTCAAGGTATCAACAACCAATAGTGGTTGAACCGAATTCCCATTAAGGTCAGAGGTAAGAGCTAATCAAGAAAGGTGTGATCCTTTGCATATGGGAAGTTATAGATAGTAAGGACAATGTGGGGGTAGATAGAGTTAGCATAGGGTGATTCACAATCACGGGTGGGACTGAGTTAAGTAGGGATTGAAACCCTAATTGGGATCTCATGACTCATAGGTACAACCCTCAACAACATCTAAAGGTTATTTGACTACCTACACAAGACATGGTTATATCAAAATCATGATAGCTTGAAATAGTTGGATTAACCAAATTTTAAATCTCTATTACCATCTTATAAAGAGAGAGACCCAAGAGGAGATCCATCACTTACTTAATTGAAGAAGAAACCCATTCAATCCAAATAGACTAGCAAGTATGTTGGATTAGGTGTATTTATTCAAGCAACATGAAAATATAGCAGTGGAAAAATCACATATATTATATTATCTTAAAAATAATCCATTTAGATTGCTCTTCAGTCATTCAGGGTGGAATGTCATACAATGAGAATCTAAAAACATGACTTACATAATATGATTAGTTGTAGAGGGTAACCGGACCATTATAAGATATCCTCAAAGCTCTACTTTCCGATGCATGTCGCACCTAATCCATCTTCCTCTAACACACTAAAATATGGGTGGATTGGGAATGACACTAACAAAGAAGGAAGACAAACAAGAAGCAAAATTAACATGAACTAAGTGTGCGTAATATAAAAATATTGGGCAGTATTTAGGGTAGAACTAAGCAATTTATATTATTCTGAATAAGGAAAGTTTCAATCACGTAGATAGTTCAAGAATAAGCATATTCAAGAGATTTATCAGGCCAAAAAGATGTGGCATTTATTACCACAAGATATGATTAACAATTTATACTTTCTAAATTATCAATTTCACTTCAACAATATCTCAAACATGAGTAGTGCGTGGATGAAAATTATTTAAGAAAGAGTGAGACCCATAAAATCCCAAGCCCAAAGTACCCTACACATAAAGATTTTCCCTTGTATACATACATATATATAGCCCTTGCACACACATATAAGCACACACACACACAAACACACACACACACACTATATATATATAGACACACATACACACACACAGATATATATATATATATATATATATATATATATATATATATATATATATATATATATATATATATATATATGAGTGGAAAGAGGCACTATGGGTATCACGGCACACCCAATAAATATTATGGTGATACGAGGTACTGTAACTCTAAACAATTTTAGTGTTTTATGTATAAACAAATAGAAAGGGAAGATGTATGTACGATCAATTTCATTTTAATCAGATAAATAGGGATGAGAGCATTTGCATATCACAATTTAGGTCACGTGACCACCAATGATGATGTTTTATAATTTTAGCAAACAATTAGGGAGGTAACCTTAAAACAAAAAGGGTTCTCAAAAGATTGTTGCAGTTATTTAAGGATTAAACATATTCCAAGATATGCCTGATATGGTAAATTAGGGTTGTAGTTATAATAATTCACAAATTAATCGAGTGAATGCACATATCTCAATCATTTTCTAAACAATCTAGGGCCAAACTGTAGGTTTGCATCAAGGTATCAAGATACCTATTAAAATTTTATGTAGGGATTAGATTAAATTTCTCATTAAGTATTCAAGACCCTAAAGATGACCCTTTTCATTATTATTGGTTGTAAAACCCATTCCATTATGTATAGTAAAATCTAAAGTTTTAAGAACTTATTTTATTGTGATTTTTTGACACTATAATGATTACTTAAGAACTTATTTAGATTTTGTGTTTAATGAGATTTATAGTAAAAAATTAAAATATCAACTTCTAAACCAATTTAATTTAGGTCCAAAAAATCACAAAATTCCAAAGATTTCATTTTAATAATTCCAAATTATATTTTACTCTTTTCTTGACAATCCAATGAGTTGTTATGGATTTTGTAAGATTACTCTTGATAAATGACTTCACGTTAGAAAACCCAATGCAAGACCATGATGCCCCCCACATCACACCTTAGGAATTATACATGTGATTGGGAAAAAGGACTAGTATATGATTACAAATCCATCATGGTTACATCTCAAGGATGAGACTGAAAAGAAAAAAAATGCCCTTAAACACCACAACAAAAATAAGTAGGGAAAATTGGTATGTTTGAGACCCTCATGTTTATCTTCTTTGACAGTGAACTAGGAACCCTGGAGATCAAATTCTCAAGTGGAACTATGATCAAACTAGAGATCATGTGAAACAAACCCAAATATCTCACTCTAACATCAGTTTGAGCTAGAAGATCCATTGATTGGGTCACAATCTAGTCAAAAGTGAAGGTAGCCATCATCTCTACAGATACAAGGTGGAGGAGGATGCAACCCCACAATAATAAAACTATGATCAATGTGACTCTCCATGGATGACTCTAATACCTTCTCAAAGCCAGGGAGACATGATCACAAAGGAAAAAACAAAATACATAGATAAACAATGTGTTGATCACTATATTCCAAACACAAAAGGAGGTTTGGATGTCAATTTGTAAAATGACATGGGGGAAATTAAGGGTATGATAAGCTTCTAGGCGCAGGAGGACTACTCCTAGGCCTTTCCTGAGCGTTGTGATTTCCAGCGCAGATAATGCAAACTCAATAAGTTATTCAGAGATACTAGGAGTTGGCCAAGGATGCTCGATGTTGAAGGAGCTCGAACGATCAAAGGATATTATTTTTTGAATCACGCATGATGGTGAGGGTCAACATATATCAATTTGAGGCTCAAGGTTTCAATGTTTCCTGGCAGAGATTAAACTGAGGAGGGAAGAGAGTTAGAGGTCATTAAATGATTTAAAACAACAAATTGTTGGAAAACTTAAGGTTAACATATATAGAAAAGTGAGAGGAACATGGAGGATATAATATGGGGGATTTGGTGAATTAGAAGGGGAGAGGGTGAAGATAGAGAAGGACTATGGTGTACAAACACTAGTATCTTGATATGGACCAAGATAGAAGATAAACTCTAGTTGATCAAAGACCCTCGGCTATCCAAGAGCCCAAAATCAAAAAATAAATTAGAAAACAAACATTGCATGAAACTAAAGTGGAATTGATGATATCATGCCAATCAAATCAATATGTTTATCATATTGCATTATTATTCTATGTTGTCTATTTCAAAGTAGGATAGTTTGCATCCAATCAAGATGAAGATGCACAATTAGACTATTCAAGATATACATATTTCATTTCATCATTATTTTTATTTTAAAGATATTTATTGGTTCATCTATCAAATGTGATCCCTGTCATTATTATCTTGTTAGTACCATTATATAATCCAATAAAGACAACTAAATCCATCCAAATTTAAGTATATTTTGACATATAGCCTAATTATGGTGCATATAATTCAAACTAAGCATAAAATCCCTAATTTGGAATCATACATCAACCCATCTAGTATGGTAGGTATTTTTCATATTAGTTAAATGAAAATTAATATAATTACTACTTGGTTACCAGTTTTGGGATTGTTTGTCCACTAAACATTTCCCTTAAATCCTATGTCCATATTTCACCAATATTTACTCATGTTTCAACCTCTGACAATTTTAACTATATAAAACTATGACATGGAGGTGAAGTAATCCTTTATTATGTTTGTCTCTTTGAAGTTATTTATTTCCTAATTTTATTTTTGACTCTTGCTTTATCTCACATAGTTATAGGAATAATTTTTAGAATAACTTTTGAAACTAAATCTATTATGGTGGTAAATTATGGACTAATCTTGAATTATAAGATTAACTTAATTAGTTATACTTAGGCCTAAATAGGATGATTACTAGTTAAAAGTTAAAACAATGTCTTTCTACATTGCTAAACATACAAGTTAGGAAAAAGGATATTAAGTTCAACATTAGTAGAAAAGGAAAAATGTTAGGAAAGATTAGGTTGGATACCTTTATAACATGAAGGATGTAGTAATATAAAAAAGGAGTTGATATTTTTTTTTATGAAAGTATGCCAAAAATTTAGTACAAAACACAATTCATAAAAAACAATATTTTGTAGTTAAAAAATATTATCTTGGAACAAACATTGTTATTGAAAAAGAAGAAAGTTAATTTTATACTTTAGATAATGTGAGTAGAAAATTTGAATCTAGATAAGAGTTATATGTGGATTATTAGGCCATATGACTGAGTAATTTCAAATTTGAATGAAAACTCATTAGGCGATTGTAAGTAATGAACCTATATTATACTAAATTTGACATTGTGTAGTAACATTGTTGTTTTGGATAAGCACAATCTCAAAGACCATAACATTATATCATTGACTCGGTTGGTCCTCATACAATTAAATACAAAATCTATTACACATTTACATCGAATATTTTTAGAGTCAAGTGTTAAAAATGTATATATAACAGTTGAGGGGTACATAAATATATATGTTTGAGTATTGTGAAATAGAAATGCAAATTTTAAAACAAAATTTATGGAACAAATTTAGTAGGATTTTCGAACTTGCATTTGAATATGTGACTAGAATATAGTGCAAACCAATTAAAGTTGGTCAAGATTTGATTCCAAATGAAGCATACTTGAAATAAATTTTAGCATTGGGTTAGACAATACAAAATTATGTCAAACTTTAATTGTTTACAATTTTTCATTACAAAAAGAAGTTCAAATTTCATTTAGTTCTAAATTGGATCAATTTTCATCGGCTCTAATAGCCCCAGAATAAAAACAATGATATTATGTCATTGTAACAATTTAATAAAATCATAATTGTGTAGTAATAAACTAATAATTTATGGATTAAAAAGAACTTTATAGATCAATAAGGATGAAAGAAAACTTTTATGCATGAAAAGATTATTCCCTTAGCAAAAGATCTAGTTGGTTTCACAAGAAAGCAATGAACAAAGTTGGTCTTAGTATATGCAAAAAATGTTTGATTATATACATGTATTGTTGGGATGAGGATGTAAAATACCTTAGGCATGCAGCTACTTTTCTCATAGACGACAATGTAAATTGACTATAGGAAATAGAAGTATTTTCTTTAAATTTAGGGGTAATTATGTTCATATCATTCCCTATTGGGAAATATATCCAAGGATAATACAAAAAACAATGCCCACACTCTCAAAATCATACAAAAACAAAATATGTCTTGGACTGACTCAAGCCCTATAACCTAAATACCTATAAGAAAATGACATCTAAAAAACTATCAAACTTTTGACAAAAAAACACCCCATTATATATCAACAATATGTATGCATCTTATTGGAACATGTTACTACTCTACCTTAGCTATAGTCTAATTAAAGGGGCCATAATAGCCTCCTGAAACTCTCCTCATCTAGGAAAGTCCAAGACCTTGTAGGAAATAGACCCCCATCACCTACAGTCGCATCTCTAATAGAGCATAAAACTTGTATGAGTTAGGTAACCCTATTCTAGCATATGGGCATATTAGCTTCCTGGTAGATGAGGTGAAACGATCACCCTTTTCTGTAAAGTACACATCTAGATGTGGAGAATCCTTGCTTGTATCTCCAAGTAGTCTGACTATCTCTATCAATATCCACACCATATGTTGGTTGTCACACTCATGTTGTCCTTACTAAGCCCCATTTTAATGCAAAAGTCTAGGCCTATCTTTAGTGCACTGAGGAATCTTCCCAGGGACTCTGAATCTAATGATGATCCCGTTACAAAAAATGATCATGCTTAAGTGTTTTATAATCACGTCGCTGAATACTTTGCCCATATAGGGTTGTTCTAGTTTTTTCCTACAAACCCATTTAGAATTGATCTTGGCTTCAAGTGGTGTACGTTTAACCTACCAAAACTATTTCCATCTATAACTCTTAATAAAAATATATATAGTTAGACTAGCCTCTTTCCAACCCATGGAGATATCCAGGGGAGCCCCAAAGTTTCTTGTAAGAGAATATTAAAATGTTACGTTACATAGAAATCTATCATATACCACATACCTTCAAAAGAAATCCTATTCTTATCATATCTACTTGATCATATGGCTACCTAGAGGCACTAGATAATGACTAGCGGGAAAAATCCCCTCATTATTCCAAACCCAGATTCTTTCAATGCCATGTTGCAACACAATCTTAACCCTATAGGGATAGGATGGCCTCTGGTGAAAAAGTTCACCTCCACCATGGTCTCATCTTAGCACAGACCATCATAGATACCTCAATATCTCTAAAAAATGATCTAAGGTCTTGATTCCCCCCTCATTACAACACTCACACCTTGATGTTGTGTGAATGTTGCATGCTCTAATGCAATCTATAGCAGTTACCACTCTCTTCACTAAATTCCCAACATATATTTTTACTTTTATAGGAAGGTGAGGATTCTAAATACAATTATATGTTTCATGTTACTAACATCTCTGGCTGGCTCATAAATAGATGCTTCTACTAAGGCAATAGTAAAATATCCATCTTCTTTTGGAATCCAAACTAAGGAATCCTTCCACCCAATGGGGACCTCTATGACCCATCCCTCTAGGTTCACAATGCATCCTCAGTTATAAGGTTCCTAAGTGTAATGTTGTTCCAAGACCCATTTCTATTAAGGGCCTCAAGAAGCCTAAATCCTGGGTCAACCTCAACACAACCAAATTTCCATGTGATGATGTTTGTAGAGCCCTATTATGCCATCCAAAGTTACAAGTCTCCACTTCCTAGATCCCATCTTGTTTTTCTCATAATCAAAGGGAACAAGTCCCATATTCTATTCCAATAGATTGAGGCATGACCCCCTTTCTTAAGGAACCATGATGCCCCCTTGTAATTCATGGAGTGTTTTCTTGTGCTTTTGTCTACAAAATGTTCCCAAAGGGATTCTCCTTTTAGGATCCCCCAAATTGATTTCATGAGGAATCTTTTGAATATAACCCTCATATTTAGTGCACCTAATCCCCCTTCTGATGTTATCTTATATATCTTCTCCCTGGTGACCCAATATTTCCTTTTTGATCCTTCTATATATTGTCATGGGAAATTTTCCATCTTTATTTTTATGGCTATAGAAGTCTCTAGTGGCACACCAAATGTGCCTACAATGTGTAAGGGTATTGATGAAAGTAGTGATATAATTGAAGTAAGCCATACGAAGAAGGATAGAAGCTTTCTTGCCTATGAGGACATCCTATGAGTGATTTTCTTCACAAATCATTCATAGTGTTTGACCAATAAGCATCCCGGGAAGAGCAAAATCCCAATATATTGATGGGGTTTGAGGGTGGACAAACATCACCCCTTAGCTGAAATCTCTCTACCACTATCATCTAGTATGGATCCTAGTATGATCAAAGATTTTGATTAGTTAGTATTTTCCCCTAATACTTGATAATTGTCCTCTAAAACTGTCCATACTCTATCTGATGTGGGACCATGTAGGTTGAAAAAGAAGATAAGGTGTTCAACACATAAGATTAGATGGTGATCGTGCCCCCTTTGTTACAAACCTCATAATATTGTTGACCTAAGAGTTATAAATTGTCTATATTTTGATAATGACTTAACCATTTCATTCATATGTATCTAATATGTATATTTGAGATCGATTTTAGGTATTAGGTACATGAAAAGGATCAATTCGATCAAGCCCTAGCTTGATCAAGTTCAAGTCAAAAGCAATGCAAATGCACTTTTGTGGAAAACACCACAAAACCCTTAGGATGATTTTGTAACCATTTGTATTCGTGATATGACTTGTAATTAAGATGAAAAAAAATCAAGAGAACTTATTCGAACGTTTAATCACTGTAATGGAATTTTCTAAAATACATCACCGAGTGTTTTTCAGTCGGGTTTCTCCTATGACAAACTCGACCGACACCCTTGATGCATTTTGGGAATGTCCAACTTTGGTTGAGTTTTGATACACATAACTCGATCGACACCCTACACTGGTCAAACTAAATTAAAGCGATTGACTGAGTTTCATCCAGGATAAATTTGATCGATGCTTCACATTTTATTTGCTATATTGTGTAATTCGTCGAGTTACCTTTATTGAAACTTGACTGACTGCATTGTATAGATTGTGCAGAAAAAGTGATTCTAACTTTTGGAGTGTTGTAGAACTCAAACTTATATCTGTTGCAACACCCCAAATGGATAGATTACATTCCTTAATGCTCCTAGCCTCTGTTGGACACCCCAACTATAAATAGGACCTCTTGGAGTTCATTCCAAGTTTGCTCCTTCATTCTATTCAAGCTCCCAGATATAGTTGAGTGCATCCATTCCACATGAGCCCCTTCTCTCTATTGTTTGCAAATAAAAACGTCCATATTATTGAGATAAGACATGTGTGAGAGAGCTACTTCATTGTAGACTTGTAAAGCTCTCAAGGCTTCCCTTCCCCAACCCCTTTCTTCAAGTGAAAGTTGGTGAAAGCTTCTCCAGGTTGAAGGAGAAGGCGCAAGATTCTTCAAGGTGTACAAGAAGGTGCAAAAGCTTCTCCAAGGTGAAAGAGAAGGTCAAGGTTGAAGATCCGAGAGTAGAGTGGGTAAATATTTTAAGGAAAAAGACTTATGGCAAGAAGGGGATCTCCTTGGGAAGGTGTCCAATTGCTTGCTAGAGTAAGTAAGACCTTGGAGAGGTAGAAGACTTTAGCTCCATCGAATAGGTATGTTCTTGGTTGGTTATTGGCTCCCTTGTCCTAAAAATAAAGTCTCAATATCCTTGACCTGAAAAAGGAAGGTCATGTCATATGTCTTATAATGGAATATAAGTATACATTGGTTTCATAATCCTAGAGCTTGACCTCTCTATGTAGTGGACTGACTTTCTCATAGTTTGGGGATTAGAACCACTCTACATAGCTTGTTCTCATGTTTGTTCAATCTCTCTCATCATTGCTATGTATGCTTAGTTGTATTACAAATTCAATATTTGCAATCAGATACCTTATAGTAACTTGAAGGTCTAACAAATTTTTGTAAGTGTTTTTAGCTCTATTCACCCCCCTCTAGAGACTATTGATCCAACAAGTGGTATCAGAGCCATAGTCTTCTCCAACAAGATATCCTACAAGACGAAAAGATGGGTGACAACTTACTTGGGTCTCTCAACTTGGAAGATGGTTTATCCATGAGACCCCCAATCTTCGACAACACAAACTTCATCTTTTGGAAGAGACAAATGCAACTCTAACTTCAAGGGATGAGCTTGACATGTGGAAAGTCATAATCATTCCCTACAATGAGCCGACGCGAGATGTATCTACTTGGGATGAAGCTACTCTCAAGAAGGCACACATAGATGCAAAGGCTATAAGAATCATCTATGTTACCCTCACTCCCTTCGATTTCAACCGGATCTCCTCTTGGGACACAACCCATGAGGTATGGAACAAGTTGTGCATCACTTATGAAGGCATAAAGCAAGTCAAGGAGTCCAAGATCTACATGCTCAAGGATCTCCTTGAAGACTTCAAGATGGGAAAGAAGGAGAAGGTAGTTGATATGTACACATGGCTTAATACCATCGTCAATGGACTTGCTTCTTTGGGCTACACCCCGGGTAGAGGGACCATCAACTCCATTATTATAAGGTCTCCCCCCAAGAGATGGGAATCCAAGGTGACTACCATTGAAGAATCTAAAAGCCTTAGTGGCATAGTCACCGAAGAGCTCATTGAAAACCTTCAAGCTCATGAGCCAAGACTTGACAAATAGGAGGAAGATGAGAAGCAATAAGAGAAGGAATCAAAGAAGATCAAAGACAATGCATTCAAACCTCAAGTGGAGGCAATGATTTTCCAACAATAACTGGCTTGCCGGTCTTCTCCTCCTTGCTCAGGTAAAGATGAGTTCCCTACTGACCATGAGGCAAACTACTCCAAGGGGAATAACTTCAAGGGAAATCCATCCTCCTCCTTCACTCTAAGGTGCTATGAATGTGGGAAAAAGGGGCACTAGAAGAATGAATGCCCCAAGGCTAAGAATTCCTACTACAAGAGAAACGCCAAGAAAAGGGAGGACTGCCAGAAGGATGGCAAGTACAAGAAAAAGGACAAGAAGGAAAGAAGAAGCAAGTATGCAGCCCATGCCTCATGGGAGGAGTCTTCTTCAAGTGATTCCATCTCCAATGAAGGAGAATGAC
The DNA here is from genome assembly GCA_963693085.1 of Alisma plantago-aquatica. NCBI lineage: Eukaryota > Viridiplantae > Streptophyta > Magnoliopsida > Alismatales > Alismataceae > Alisma > Alisma plantago-aquatica. Next base: position 850,508,950 of record OY856413.1, read on the forward strand.
ATCTTACTATCATGGCCTCTACTAGTGAAGATATTTGTGAGGTAATTGAGGTAAGTAAGGTAAGCTTACATGACCAATATAAAGAAACTCTCGTTGATATGCTTAATGCTACCCACTCTTCTTATTCTGAATGTAAATCTCACTAGAAAAAATTTGGCCTTTATTGAATAACATTTGTGAGAAACCAAAAATCGTGAATAATGATGTCTATTTGTGAGGGATCATCCTTCAAACATGGGACCAAATCCCTCAACTGTGTTTTTTACATCCTTAGACCTTTTATGTGAACACTAATCCCTCACAAATACATTACTCACTAATCACCCTGTGAAAAATGCCATGCCAAATATTTCCCTCCATCTCATAACCCTTCCCTCCATTCTAAAACACAACATTTGTAAATCAAAAATTAAAGAAAAAAGATAAACCCTCCCCCTTGTTCCGTGAGAACTGTTTCATGCGTTTAATCGCTGCGTTCTTTCCCCTCTCACGCCGTGCACATCTCCCTCTCGCATCGTGCGTATTCTGCTGGTTCTCCCCTCTCAGTGCCGGTCGTTTCCTCTCTGCCCTCTGTTGTTCCGCGTGTTGTTCTGCGTGCAAGCCTGACGCCCTCGACCGACACTCTGACACAAGCCCTCGGCCGGCACTCCAATATCGTCTGAAGCGAGCCTCGAGCAGGAACGTCGCTGCGGTTGATCTCCGGAAAATTGAAGGTATTGGAACAATCTCACATCTTTAATCTTTCTTTATATGATTTAGTTTTTCATGGTTGAACGGACCCTTGGTGGATAGACGTCGGGGGCTTCAGGAGAAGGAGCACACACCTTCGCATGACGGCAACGTCCTACAAGTTTCACCCCGCCCATTTTTTCCGCACTTGTTTACACCTGGGTCGCGGCCTTCCGAAATGACTGACCACTGACAAACACGGGGTGCTGAGAAAGCGGCCGACTAATGACCATTAAACCAGTCTTTGCTTATTCATACTTCATCAGGTAGTGGCACATTGTCCGGTACTCCCAACCCGCTCTAGCGATTAGGGCGTTGGTTTTTCTGCTTGCGTCGACTGGCTTGGGGGAGGGGATCCGGTCCTAGGTGAGTGCCAGCCCGCTCCCCTAGGCCCTTTCTCATCTGGGCTTCTCATTCCCACTGGGTGTCGAGCGATGCTTCCACTCTTTACTGGGTCGCACTACGTCGACTTTTAGTCCACAGGGTTAGGCGTCGGCGGAGGCACTTTTTTGGTGGTTGGTGTTGGCTACTTCGTGGTGTCTGCTGGGCGACCCTCTATGTGTCTTCTCTGTAGTGCCATCAAGCAATCTCAGGCGTTGTTCTTGCCTAGTAGGATCTGATGACTCAGGATTTCCCCTTCCACTTCTTTAGGTCTTTTTTCTTTCTTTCTAGTCACAAGTTATGGTGGTGTGGCGGTGGTTTGGCCTTTTCCAGAGCCGTTGGTCTAGCTAGTGCTGGGGACTGTCGGGGGTTCTCGTTCTGGTAATGGAAGTGTCTACCTATCCAGTCTGGTCCTTGTGCTTCTTGAGTTTAGGCTTGAGTCAAGCGAGTAAAGTCGTGAAGGTTTGGGTGTGGTGATGGGGATTCCCTGAGCAGTTCCCCCCATGGTTTCCTTTTACTAGCTCCTTTGTGCACTGTCTGAACAACGGAGGTAGTGCTTTCCAGGCTTCATCCTTCTATCCCTTTGCTACCTGTAACCTGTTTGTAGTTTTCTCCTTATGGCGTTGTGTTAGTTTGTGTTGTGTTTTGGAGTCTATTTTGTTTCTTTTCCTCTTATTTCTAGATGAGGTTCACCCTCATTTAGCTATCTGTGTCTTCTTGAGTCCGGTGAGTGTCTTGGTTATGCATAATCGTCTGTGGAAAGGTGATGACTTTTATGAGGACTTTTGTTCTGGCAGATTTGGACTTTGTAGTTGGGGTTTTGTCTATGCAAATGCTACCCATGATCGTGGAAGAATTCCATTTGAAAGCTGCTTAGTTCAACGAGTTGGGGAGGAATTCATAAAAAAGCATCTATTTCATATCCAATCAATCTTTTGTATAATGAGTTTGTACCTCTGACTATTTTTTTTATCAAAATTATCTGAATATTTTGTCTTTGTAGATGTCGTATGGCTTTCTTAATATATGGACTATTCTTACCTTAAAAAAAAATACTTCATCAGGTCCAATTTTGGACCAGTAAACTCTTTAGTGCCAGGTTGTCCTGGTCTTCAGACAATCCTACCTATAACTGATCATCCCGTTTCCATTCAAAGTAGGAGTCAAGAAAACCAGGAACTCAAGTTCCTAGACAAATAAATAGCGATTGGTTATCCAAAACTGTAGAAAATAAGTTGGGGAGCATTTTCTAGACTTCTGTAGGTATATATATGCTATGTTTGGTAAAGTGGGGGCTTGAAACGCCGACGTTGGCACACTAGCTGGGTCATCGAATGTTTTTGATGCCATGGAATTTCTGAGATGATACCAAGAAATGTTCTCGGTCTATTTTACTACAAATCCCTTTCTGTCTCCGAAGACAAAGTACCTTGCCTAGTTGCTTTTATGCCATCGGAGATGACTCCCTTGTTTTCCCAATTACATGATCTTGAAAATTTTCGAGGATGGCTTATTAGATTGGATAATGTAATCGAGTTTCTGATTCAATCAAGGATGCATCCTATCATTTTTGTTTGACACAAAGTAAATACTAAAATAAAATAAGCATTACTAAAGTTCACTGATTTGACATCTATTCTACTGACTAGATGTTGTGTTGACTTCATCATTAGTCCTCTAGTATATATGGTTTACCATTATATTTCTATCTTATGCATACACTTGCAATACTATAAATCTTATATTTCTATTTTGTTGGATTGGGTGTTTTGTCTAACATGTTAGTTCACGACATTGCTATAATTTAGATATGAGCAACATTATGTATTTTTATTTAACATAAAGTTGGCTTGGATATTACATGAACATGATTTAATTGTCGTAATGGTCAACACAAAATAATGTGCATTTTACGTAGTTCACATTTTTGTATCTTGTATAATTATATAAAACTACTTTCATGGAATTCATCTTCTAGAAAACTCAAATTTGGAACCAATAATCTGAACTCATTTTAAGAAAATTGAACTTGAGTTCTTGGAACCAATCATAGAAAAATCTAAGTAAAATATCCTATAAATCAATGTCCAAGTACCATATGATCTATTTTTATAAAAATACCACAACATATACAAAATACACAAAGATAAGAATGCATATTCATCTCTTGCAAGTACAATTAGAAATCGATCAAGTCATACACCCATAAAATAGAGACTTTGTTGTTATCATTTTTCGGTAAGAATATCACACAAATGTGGGATATGAAGGTACTCTAGAAGCAAAACAAAAATAGAGATCATGATCAATAGCTAAAATCCTCTCACTATGATTACTCACCCAGATCAATCGCTAAGATTAATATATAATGATAAAATACTAGACCATCCAAAAAATTGAATCCTATACCATGATCTATAATTATTTGGTTAAAACTGAAGTCACAAAGAATTATTTGTTTAACTCATATTAAGCACATTTTGACTTTATTGTCTTCATCCGCCTCTTCAATTCTATATTGCACTATTGTTTACATGCATATAGGTGGTACAAATTATTGTATTACATAGTGAAGTAACAACAAATTAACTTAGACTTCTATAGTTGGCACAACATACAAAACCATTTTCTTATTAGCATGCATTAGTATTATATATATGTTTGTAATTATTCATAACTCTTTTATAATTTTATTTTATTAACTATGATGAATGCAAGTTACTTTGTAATAACAATGAATAACCTTTGATTCGATGAACTATTTATATTTTATATAAAAATTCTTAGCTTGGGTGGTATACAATGACATTGCTTTCAATATTGATATCAAAGTACAAATATGTTTGCATATGAAGAAAAAAAGATTGGAACCAATTCTAGTGAAAGTAGGATGTTGTAAGGCACATTAATATGTTAGATTACCAGTAAATTTACAATACCACTAATCCCTAATAGAGAGTGATTGACTTGCATTACACTTCAAATTACATAGAAATCATTTTTTTGATTAGTTAGTTTGCCTAATTGTATCTTCGTAATGCAAAATTTATATTTCACACTCCATTGGAAAATAAAAAAATTCAAATAAAAAATCTCAGTTATGATAAAGAGAAAACATTCCTCTACTTAGTGGGAAAACACTTTTATTAATCTACATCATCCTTTTATAAATTTTCTTAATTTGTAAGCTGCAACAATGTAATGAATTTATACTATTTGTAAAGTATCACATTACAATTCAACATAATGATTTCAAATCTCTTTATTGCAACAATGGGGATACGTGTTTACCAAACATTAATAATCCAACAACATGTTGTCATACTTTTGCTTTATAAATTATATTTAGAATTCTTGATGATTTAAAAACATAATTAGTTAAGGACACAATAAAATTCGGATATCATGTAATAGCAGTGCTTTCCTTACCTCTTTCTATATTGAAGTCTATAAAATGTTTAATATGAATCTCCTGGGAAATATTCATATGAATTTGTGATTCTTGTTTCAGCCATTGAAATCATCTTATATTTTTGACTTTATTGTCTTCATCCACCTCTTGAATTCTATATTACATTGTTGTTTACATATAGGTTGTACAAATTATTATGTATTACGTAGTGAAGTAACAACATATTAACTTAGACTTCTATAGTTGGTACAACATACAAAACCATTTTCTTATTAGCATGCATTAGTATTATATATATGTTTGTAATTATTCATAGCTCTTTTATAATTTTATTTTATTAACTATGATGAATGCAAGTTGCTTTGTAATAACAATGAATAACCTTTGATTCGATGAACTATTTTTATTTCATATCAAAATTATTAGCTTGGGTGGTACACAATGGCATTGCTTTCAATATTGATATCAAAGTACAAATATGTTTGCATATGAAGAAAAAAAGATTTGAACCAGTTCTAGTGAAAGTAGGATGTTGTAAGACACATTAATATGTTAGATTACCAATAAATTTACAATACCACTGATCCATAATAGAGAGTGATTGACTTACATAACACTTCAAATTACATAGAAGTGGTTAGAAAATAAACATTTTCTTTCCTATCATGTCTACAAAGCTACATACACTTAGATATCTCAATTTAAGATTTCCTTTTATGATGCTTTTTAATCACAACTTGAAATCTCTGATATTGTGGAAAACCAAGTAGCAAACCAAGAAGATTTAGATCCTAGACGTGTTGATAATCTAACACGTGAAGCTTATTTGCAAGTTTTAAATCCTTCCAAAAAGGCTAGGATCCGAGGTCTTGGAATTGGGCACAAAGAGACAGGACATAGGGGAAAAGATGCCCGTATAAGATATGAAATGCTTCTTGAGGAAAGCAAAGCAAAGGATGTATGTTGGATTAAAAATAAACTTGAACTATTAGTTACAACTGTTCTATTACATCAATGTTTGTAATTTGTTTTCTATTTCAGGATAAACTCAAGGAACTTGAAGAAACAGTAAATGGATTGAAGAACTCTGTCTCCCAAATAATGACTTGGTATAATCAATCACAGGTAACTTAGAGTCAGTTTCCTATGTCAATATAATATATAATTTTTTTTGACATTATTGATCTATTTGTGCTAGGATGGAAGTATTACTATAGATTGTGCAGCTGAATACCCCAATCGGACTACTGCAAGTGTCTTATACATGCAAAGTGGCACAAATAGGTCAGGTGTTGGTTCTTTTCACATACAAGACAATACAAGTGGAGCTGCAGATGTAGGCATGTATCCCATGCAGAATAATTCAAGAAGGGATGGCTTAGGTAGACTTTCTAGACAAGGCAATTCAAGGGAGACTGGAGTAGGTAGGATTTCCACACAAGGAAATTTAAGGGATAATGGAGTAGGTAGGCTTTCCACACAAGGCAATTCAAGGGAGAATGGAGTAGACAGTCTTTCCACACATGGGGTTGAAAGGGAGAATGGAGTAGGCAGGCTTTCCACACAAAGGGTTGAAAGTAGTTCTTTTGGAGTCATGACTCCCATGCAAAGAGCTAGCAATGGACATCCACTACACTTTCAGCCATAGGTACCTCATAACAGCTGAAGATTATTTTCAATATTCATACACATGAGAGTATTAAAGTGTACACTTTATCAAAGGTTCCAGTTGAAAGTTGGTGCCCTACATTTGGTAATAATCCACAAAGTCATCCTCAAATGCAGAACACCCAAAGAAGATCGTCATTAGTGTCTTTCACACCAAGAAATCAACGTTTAAATGTGGTGAACCTTATTGGCAAATTTCTACATCAGTGTCTTTCACTACTTCAAAAATCCACATGATACAAAAATTGTTCTAGGTCATTTGGTCCTTGAGTTAACAATATGGGATATTCTACTTCGCACTCACTCTGATTCCTTTTTGTATTTATATTGATAGGGTGCAATTTCTTTTAATGATGGATTTCGACCGACAACGCACTTTGGAGTAGAACAGAACTGAAATATAAGGGTAAGTTGTTTGTTGTACTATGATTTATGTATAAACTTTAAATTCTATTAATATAATGATTTGTCATTTTTAGGAGAAGAATACTCAAGTACCCAACCGTATGAGGCATGGTATTGATGAAGAGCACCACACCATTTGAAAGAATATGGAGACATTACAGATCTTAAGAGTTTCTAGCATGATATGTTGATTGCCATCAATCTCAAATTTTAGAACCATATGTATTCGTTATTTATATCAACGTTGAGCATGCAAGGTATGGATAATATTTTGCTTCATTAATAGAAATTGGTTTGAGGTGATTTAACATTTTTATGTGTCATTTTGGTGTTGAAACTTCTTATGATGTCATGTGACTCTTATAAAAATATTTCTTGAGGTTATATATATAAAGTTTTCATTTAAAATTAATTAACATTCAACAAATCATTCAATAAATAAATAACCAAATCATTTACAGTAATCCCTCAAAAAATCTATTAATGAAGGTCTTTATTCCCTCAAAAATGAGATCCAGATTGGCCATCACAATTGCATTGATGACGACCACATAGCCCCTAAAAAATAATATTAATGAAGGCATTAGCCCTTCAAAAGTATATTCTCTAGGACCATCAAGTCCCTCAAAAATTTATTTATGAGAACTAAATTTGCCCTCAAAAATGTATTTATGAAGGCTAAATAGTCCCTCAAAAATGTATTTATGAAGGCTAAATAGTCCCTCAATATAACATTCTTGAGGGTCAGTTGTCCGTGATAATTGTATTCGTGAGGGCCACTAGTATTTGTCACATGAGTTCTCTTCACGGACCATTTGGGAGGGCCAGACTCACAACTGTCCCTATTTGTGAGGGCCTGTAGAGAGGGGTTTGTGATAGGACTCACTCGTGAATAATGACCCAATTTTTACTAGTGTCTAAGAAGAAGAGGTTAGGGAAGACCGTAGATGATTTGTATGCTAAGATTGATATTCTTGATCAAAATGAGAAATTGCATCTTGATAGTATTGATTCCTTGCAAGGCCAATTTCTTGATCTTGTGCTCCAATACAGTGAAGTTGAAGTAGAGAATGGTATCTACCTTAAGAACATCAATTGTCTTACGGAAGAAAACCAATCCCGCTTTGATGGACTTGTCTTGATTAGAACTGAAAATGATGATCTTAGACATGCTTGTGATGCTATTAAAGATGAAAATAGGATTTATCTTGATGATCTTATCTAAATTAGAATGGAAAATGCTATATTGATTGCTCAAATTAATAATCTTTCCTAGTAATGAGGTAGCTAGCATTACTCTTAAGAGATATTCATGTCATACTAAAGCCCTATATTTGGATACCAACTTATTTCATGCACAAGATGATCTTGCTAGTTTATCTTCTATTGTCATCACTCTTAGTGATGATAATTACAACCTTAGAGCCACCTTGCAGAAATTCCTCAAAGGGAAAATGTCCCTCAATGAAGTTACTAGATCACTCTACCAAACATGGTGGTAAAAGTTGTTTGGGATATAATGGAGATCTAAAGAGAAAGAGAAAGGGGTGGGATAGGAAAAAGAGTAAGGGATAACCTATCTTCCATGGAGAGTCATCTAGCTCTAAGAACCCTATGGTTTGAATGCATTTCAAGAGTGATGACCATTACTCTACTTATTGTCCTTATGGAGAGAAGGGGACCAACCCAAAGATGAAATGGGTCCCCAAGCTAACATCAGATCCCAAGGTTTGAATTGGGTACCAACATCTTACTTTCTTGTAGATAGAAGGAAAATGGATTGTTGATAATGGTTGCTCAAAGCATATGGTAGGAAAAATTTGAGTAATTCACAAAGAAGAAAGGAGGATCAACGATATTTGGTGACAACAAAAAGGTAAAGTGATAGATGAAGGTGATGTAGGTGATTCACTATGCATGAAGAATGTTCTTCATGTGGATGACCAACATTAGAATTTAATTAGTGTTAGTCAACTATGTGATAATGGCTATCTTTTTCTTTTTACCTCACTTGAATGCTTTCTTCTAGGTTCCCTCTCCTACAATATTATATATAAGGGAACTAGAAATGGTAATCTCTATTTTATTGTACTTGACTATATTAAGCCTATTTTTTGGTATATACCTTGTTGTTAACTCAAATGATATCTCTTTGTGGCATCGTAGGCTTGATCATGTAAATATGCATCAATTGAAGAAGTTGAGCAAAAAGGAATTGGCCAAGGGAATTCATGAATTGGATTGTTGGGAAGGATGAGGATTCCAACCTTATACCTAAGGAAAGAAAACCAAATCCTCCTTTAAATCAAAAGGATTCCTTATCACCAAGTGAGCTCTTTAACTTCTTCATATTGATCTATTTGTATCATTGAGAACTCTATCGCTTTGTGGTAGCAAGTATTGCCTTGTGATTGTCGACAACTTTTCTCTCTATAATTGGACATTCTTTCTTATTTTAAAAGTTGATGCCCTTGATGTTTTCTTAGCTTTCTATAAATGATTTGACAATGAATCTTTTTGCCAGATCATCTCTCTTTGTAGTGACCATGGGGGAAATTTTGAAATTGAATTGTTTGAACGGTTTTGTGAGGAATCTGGGTATGCATATAACTTTTCTTCACCTCAAACTCCTCAAAAAAATGGAGTTGTAGAGATAAATAATAGGTTGCTACATGAAATGTCTAGGACTTCACTTCTAGAGTATGATACTCCAAAGAAGTTTTTGGCCAAATCCATTAGCACCTCATGTTTTGTACAAAGCTGGTTTTTCACTCATCCATCTTTAAAGAAGAACCTTTATGAGATATGGCGTAGTAGAAAGCCTTGTATCGATTAATTTCATTTTTTTGGTTTTCCTTGTTTTGTTTTGAACATCAAGGATTCCCTTGATAAGTTTGATGTGTAATATTACAAGGCTTAATTTCTTGGTTATAGCACTACTATCAAGGCTTATAGAGTGTTTAACATTGAATTGTCTAAAGTAGAAGAATCTATGAATGTTAAATTTGTTGAGACTAACCCCTCTATTTCCAAGAATATTGTTAATGATGATGTTGTAGATGAGGTGATCCCTCACTTGAAAGAGCTAAACATTGTTGATGAAGGAAAAATAGTTTATGAAGAAGAGAAAGAAGAAGATAAGAAGGATCCAACTCCCCACTTTGCAAAGCATCATACAATAGAGTTCATTATAGCCCTTTGAGAGGGCGAAGACACGAGCCACATACAACAAGGAACAAGCTGACGATGCATTCATCTCTCAACTAGAGCCAAAGAACGTCAAGGAAGATCTCAAGGATGAGGAATGGATCCTAGCCATGCAAGAAGAGTTAGCACAATTTGAAAAGAACAAAGTGAGGACCCAAGTGACAAGACCAAGTGATAGAAAGATCATTGTCACCAAGTGGGTCTACCACAACAATCTTGATGAACGAGGAAATGTGGTAAGGAACAAAGCAAGGTTATTAGCTTAAGGTTACAACCAATAGGAAGGTATTTATTTTGATGAAACTTATGCACCTTTTTCTAGACTTGAATCTATTAGAATGCTACTTGCTTTTTCTAGTCATAAGAATTTCCTACTTTATCAAATGGATGTTAAAAGTGTGTTTTTGAGTGGTACAATTGAGGAGGAAGTCTATGTAGCCTATCCTCCTGACTTTGAACATGATAAATTCCCTAAACATGTTTACTTGTTAGAAAAATCTCTCTATGGACTCAAACAAGCCCCTAGAGCTTGGTATGAGAAACTAAAGAACTTTTTTCTAGATAATGGCTATATCATGGCCAAAGTCAATTCTACTCTATTTCTAAAACACACTTCGAAAAACTTTCTGATAATTTAAATTTATGTTGATGATATTATGTTTGGTGGAACTGATCTTGATCTTTACAAGGAGTTTAGTTCTCTTGTATAGAGTGAGTTCAATATGAGCATGATGGGGGAGCTTACTTTCTTCCTCATCTTCCAAATCAATAAAATCAAAGAAGGTAACTTCATCAAACAAAGCAAGTACACTAGTAAACTTCTCAAGTGCTTTGGGATGGAGAACACCAAGCCAATGGACACCCCCATGTAAAACACCACCAAGCTTGACAAAGATGAAGAATATGAGAAAGTGGATGAGAATATCTATAGAGGTATGGTTGGAAGTTTACTTTATTTAACTGCCTCTAGACTTGACATAATTTTTAGTGTTGTCTTGTGTTCTTGATTTCAATAAAGTCCTAGAAAATCACATCACATAGAGGTTAAGAGGATTTTGAGGTATCTAGACAAAACTCAAAATTTTGGACAATGATATCCCAAGTCAAGGGACTTTACTCTTACTACCTATAGTGATGTTGATTATGCAGGGTTCTTGATAGATAGAAAGTTCACAAGTGACACTTACTTCTTCCTAGGACCATTCTTGGTTTTCTAAGAAACAAGCCACAGTGGTTCTCTCAACTACCGAAGCTGAATACATTGTAGTTTGGATTTGTTGTGCCCAAGTTTTATTGATGAACCAAATGCTCCAAGACTTTAACATTCATTTTGATTCTTCTCCTATCTGTTGTGACAATACTAGTGCAATTAATCTCTCTTATAATCCTATATTGCATAGAAGAGCAAAACATATAGAGGTCTTCACCACTTTCTTTGTGACCACATTGCCAAGAAGAAGATCTATATCACACATGTGGACACAGAGAATCATCTTTTCGACATTTTCACTAAACCTCTAGCTAGAGAGAAATTTACATATATTAGATCAAAACTACTCATAACTTCTCTTGATAATATTAACATGCAATCTAGCTAGATGTTATCATACCTATATGTTTCTTGCTAATAATTGGTCATGCTTTTTAACTTGAAAGTGCAACAATTTCCATGTTTTATTGCCTTATTTCACTTTTTTGGCTATTTTTTGCAAACACATGTTTTATCACAAAATAGCAACCAATGATGAGTGGAATGTGCCTCAATATGTTTAAAATATATGGTAGGCTAGAAAAATAATTTTACATAACACTCTAGAGGCTTATAATTAATTTTTCTATATTTTGGATAGGTTGACCATTCCGTCGAGTTTGACCGGGTACAATTCGTCCAATCCCTGGCTGAGGGCTAAACTATAATGCAGTACCAGTTGAGTTTCCCACAGACAGAACTCGATTGACACCGAGACTGGACACATAAAAGTGCATCGACTGACTTTTCTCCCTCTCAACTAGAGAAAGTCGACTGATAGACGACATCCAATATTCTTTGTCCAACCCTAGGCTAACCCAACCTCTCCTACACCCTTCCTAGCCTTTGATCAGCCCTCCTTGCCTCTCCCAACCATGACCTAGGTGGTTTGGCGACCTGATTCTTGCATTTTCTTTCTCGTTTGGTATTCATTACCTCTCACTCCGACCAAGATGGCCTCCAACCATAGGAAATGATCCGCACCAACTGAAGATCCATCCTCCTCCACTGCTCCTCGCCATGTCTCCTTTGATGGAACCTCTTTCATCTCAACTCAAGTCATGAATAGGTACAAGGAACTCCTTCCTACGACTCCCTTTCCTTTCCGTGATTTGTTTGAATCTTGTTTTGCAACAAGTGAGGTGATTAAAGAGGCCGCTAGGGTGTTTAAAGCACATATCTCAGTGCTTTGTGTGTAGAGCATCTATGCTTCACAAATGCCATTTCTAGCATGAAGGCATTCTAGGAATTTTACACCAATCTCACATGGAATTACAACACCAATGTGCCACCACCTAATACCTAGGTCATCTTGACTTTGATTATAGTCGGTACCAAGATAACAATCTTTGAGGGTTTGTTGAATACCTATTTCTCAGGTACTGAATTTATCACTACATGGAAGGCATCCTATCCTCAATACCCTGACCTACTAGACCCTGAAGGTTTCAACAAAAGCTTTGACCCCATGCTTACCCTTCCGGACATCCATAAGTTTTTGAAGAAACTTGATGTCCCATATCGGAAGAAGATCACCTTACCCTCCTCTTCCCTCGATATCAAGACATGTCTGATCACTTTAGTAGTCAATTGTAATGCCCATCCCAAGAGGAATCAAGCAAATATTGTAGATAATATTGTCGTGATCATGTATTGTATGTTGAATGATATTGGAGTTAAGTGGCTCGTTATATTCTTCAGCATATGACCTGTTTTGACTCAGGGAATAACACCACTGTTACCCATCTCCCTTATCCTAACATGATCTGTAGTGTGTTTTCTCACCATGCTGAAAAAACTCTCTTCCATGATCTTGGCTATAAACTAATTCAGAAAGGAATATGCATTAGTGAGACAACCATCAAGAAAACCTTTCTTTTTACCTCCTTTACAACACTGGGTGCCTCTACCTCCACCTCCACCACCCAGACCTGACCATGCCTTGTTTTCTGTATCCAATGAAGCCCTCATGGGATATATGATACATCAATAGGCATACAACCTTTGGGTTTAGGACCACATCCACTAGGACCTCATTCAAATCATGTCACACATGAACCTACCCTATAGCCATCCCTACACACCCTACCAATCTTACCCAAGTGCTGACTATGCATCTTATGCATATAGTCAGTTATACCCTAACCCACCACCTTCTGCTTCCACTATACCCCCTACTGCTTCTGATGGAGGACCTGCCCCTGCCCCTGGTGCTCTTCCATTTTTGCATCTTCATGTTGGCCCTGTTGCCACTCTACTTGCTGGTTATGATGGAGTTTTTAATCCCAATTTGAGCAAGAAAATTCATTACATGCTTGTGGAATGTCTTAGGTTGCACAAAATGCCAAATGATCTGGTACTCGTGCTTTTGGACCTCCTACTAATGAGGAGATGCCTGACCAAGATCTTGAGGAAAATGCTGGAGATTGTGATGATGCTGAGGATGGTGATGGTGATGATGGTGAGGCCAGACCTACTGCCACTATTGCACCCTCAGATGATGATGAGGATTACCATCCTAAGGACAAGGATGATGTTTTTGTTGATGCATATAGCCTAGATATTTATTTCTATAATCTATTAGGGTGCTCATACATATTTTTTTTGTGTGCAATATCATGTACTAAAGGTTTGGGCACTGCATCTGAGGCATGCTATTTTCTTATATCGTTGTTTTTGCTGGCTTGTAGTATTCATATTGAGAGGACGTCTCTAGTATTGTAATCTTAATCTTATGCACCTTAACTCTTTGACTAATTACATCTTATGAGTTGTTGGTATGTGATCCCATATTTTGATTATGACTCTAGCTTGCTTGTTTCTCTCTATTTTGTCTATATTTGGTGCTTGCTTTAGTGGTTTCTTGTGTAGTTTGTACCTATGGCAAAGACCTGTGTTTTATAGCTCTTCTACCCCCTGCTTTTTGATATGACAAAGGGGGGGAAATGAGCTCAGCCATATTGAAATTATTGCTTATGTGATCCTTTTCTAGTCAATTAACTGAAATATCATGTGACATTCTAGAGGACCCTGTAGTATATATATGTGCTATGTTTGTATGTGGAAAGACTAACCATGCAGGCATAAGTAAGAATGAATTGGAGGGAGCAATTAAAATTGTTTATTCATGTATCACCTTGTAATTAGCAAGGTAAAGGTTAAATTTTAATATCCTTTTCAATATGATGAGGAATGGTTTGTCATTGTCAAAATGGGGGAGAATGTTGACCTATGAGTTATACATTGTCCATATTTTGATAATTACTTAACCATTCCATCCATATGTATAATATGTTTATTTGAGACTAATTTCAGGTATTAGGTTCAAGTCAAATGAAATGCAAATGCACTTTTATGGAAAACGCCTTAAAACCCTTAGGATGATTTTCATAACGATTTGTATTGATGTTATGACTTGTAACTATAATGAGAAAAAATCAAGAGCACTTAATTTGAAAGCTTAATCACTCTAATTACATTATATAAAATACATCACAAAGTGTTTTTCAGTCAAGTTTATCCTAAGAAAATCTCGATCGACACCCTTGTTGCATTTTGAGAATGTCCAAGTTTGGTCAAGTTTCCATAAACAGAACTCGACCGACACCCTACACTAAAAAAAAGCAATAATCTGAGTTTCATCCAGGATAAAATCGACTGATGCTTCAAATTTTCTTTGTCATATAGTGTAATGGGTACCTTTATTGAAACGTGATCGATGCACTATACGAAGTGTGCAGAAAAAGTGATTTTAATGGTTGGAGTGAGGAAAAATTCAAAATTATATCTGTTGTAACACCCCAAACAGCTAGAAAATGTTCCTAATGCTCCTAGCCTCTAGTGGACACACCCAACTATAAATAGGACATCTTGAAGTTCATTCCAAGGTTGCTCCTTCATGCTATTCAAGCTCCTAACTATAGTCGAGTGCATCCAGTCCACTTGATACCCTTTCTCTCTCTTGTTTGCTAATCAAAATTTCCATATGAGTGAGATAGGATCTATGTGAGAGAGCTACTTCATTGTAGACTTATAAAGTTCTCAAAGCTTCCCTTTCCCCAACCCCTTTTCTTCAAGTGCAAGTTGGTGAAAGCTTCTCCAAGTTGAAGGAGAAGGCACAAGATTCTTCAAGGTGTAGAAGAAGGTGCAAAATATTCTCCAAGATGAAGGAGAAGGTCAAGGATGAAGATCTAGGAGTAGAGTGGGTAAGTCCATAAAGGCAAAAGACTTGTTTTAAGAAGGGGATCTCCTTGGTGAAGGTGTCCTGCTGCTTGCAAGAGTGGGTAAGACCTTGTAGAGGTAGACGACTCTAGTTCCACCAAATAGGTAAGTCCTTGGTTGGTTATTGGCTCCCTTGTACTCAACGGGAAGGTTGGGTATCCTTGACCCAGAAAAGTAAGGCCATCTTATATGTCCTATAATGGAATATATGTACACATTGGTTGCAAAATCCTAGAGCTTGACCCTCTAGGCAGTGGACTGACTTTCTCCTAGTTTGGGGATTGAAACCACTCTATGTAGCTTGTTCTTGTTTTTGTTCAATCCCTCTCAAACTTTATATGTGTGCTTAGTTGCACTACAAATTCATTATTTAAAATCCCATACCTTGTAGTAACTTGAAGGTCTAACGAATTTTGTGCAGGTTTTTTTTAGCTCTATTCATCCCCCCTCTAGAGCCCATTGATTCAACAAATATGACCACCTTCGTCTATCCTGATATGTTCCTTCCTAAAGTCTCTTAAGAACAAATGAAAAGAAATGATGAAAGTGTGTCACATTATCAAAGGCCCCTAGATGTTGTGAAAAGGTCAAACTCCCTCCCATTCATCCACATAGGAAACCAAGCCTCCGCACTATGCCGATGGCATTTATGACCACCCTACATTCAAAACCCACCACATGAAGTACTTTCATAAGGAAACTCCAACCCATCCTATCAAACACTTTGGTAATTTCAACCTAGAATGCCATATTTTATTTATTTGTCATACCTCTAAATAGGTCATGCATGAACACAATTAGCAAGTCTGGTAATATCTCCTATATTCATGTCTTGGGTGAATGTGTCTTGTTCTAAGGATATGTGTTTAGATAGTTATTGTGTGATCCTTAAAAGGAGAATCATAGAGGCTAGTCCAAGAACCACATTGCTAACACTGATGGGTCTAAACCCAAAGATTTTTTCCAGATTATCAACCTTAGGTATGAGTTATAGGCTTACACATTTCAGGATTTTATGGATGTCATTTCCCGACATGCAACGTCTAAGGAAGTCACTCACATCTTCTTAGCTTGTACGCATGTCGCTTGGTAGAAGGTTGTGGTAAATCCATCTGGCTAGGTGTGCAATCTTCATCCATGTGTGAAAGAATCTTATGGACCTCATACTCAAAAATTTCTCTGAGAATGTCTTGGTTATCATCATGACTTACGACCCTAGTCATAATACTGGTGAAGTATTATGTATTCCCAAGATTTCTTCTACTTGAAAGAAATTACTATAATATTGTATTGCTTTTTTACCTACATCTTTCTCCCATTTTACCCATGTGCTATTGTCTCCCTTGAGCTTGTTGACTGTATAATCTTACTTGTTCTTTGACATGGGTTTTAATAAATAAAAAATTTGTTTCCTGCCATAATCCATCCAATACTAGCCTTCTCTCTCCAATATGATTCCTCCCATTTAAGCATCTCATCTAACTCTCTTTTACCCTCACATAACTCCTCTATGGTATATGGATCTCTTGAAGCATCTCTTGACATTTGCATCATGCTAACATTTATTTGGAGGCCATATATTTTATCAAATGTGTACCTACCTCTTCCTAATTCCAACATTCAAGAACTCTCTTTAGGATTTTTCATTTTTAGAAAATGTGATAAGATGGGCCACCCTAGGTCTGTAGAGTCCAATATTCATTAATAAGGGTCATCACATCTTTGTATAAGAGCCTCATTTTATGAAAAAGAAAGTTGTATGGGTAACTTGAGGATTCCCTAAGAGATATGGAGAATATAAGAGGGCAACAGTTAGAATCTCAGGTTCTAACTATGTATTCCTTAAAAAAGTTCACATTATTGGGAAAAAGCATGTTTCTAAAATGCTGGTAAGTCTTCCCCATATATTGGGTTGTCCCACTTTTTATCTACCCATCTAAAGTAGCTCCTATAATAGTATCTATTTTACACCCATCCCATGTATCAATGCATTGAAGTCTAACATGGACCCATACATGGTTCCTCCCCTTCAACCCTCTATCCATGCCTCGTTAAGGTTATTGAGTTCATGCCAAATATCATGTCCCTCTATTTATTTGCCTAAAGCATAGGTAAATTTAAACCTTAATCATAAACCTAGGATCCCATTTTCAATTATGATATATTATTTATATTTGGCGGTATAGTTGGGGATGTCCTAGAGTCATAGGAAACCCAAAACTTTCCCCCTAAATATCCATTTTCTACTACCCAATCCATGTTGACCATGTATAGATAGTAAGAAGATATTCTAGTTCCAAGAATGTATCTAAGAGCCCAAAAGTAGTGAGAACTCATTTTCAACACTGTAACATTTCTAGAAATGAACTTATTTATTCCAATTGCCTACATAATATTAGACCTAATTAACCAATAAAGTTTTGGCTAGATCCTCCACCCATATGGCTCCTTAGAGATCTCCAAGAAATAATCATGTATAGGAGCATACCCCAAAGAGACCCTCCCAAACCCTCCAAACCTCTACTAGAAGATGTCATCCACTCTCTAGGATGACCAAGATGATCCAAGTCATCCCATGACAAGCCTAACACATCATGGCTCCCCCTAAACTCATATCCCTTCAAAGTGTTTCTTACCCTCTCTAGAAATACCTTACTAATGCAACATTGACTCATGCCTTCTTCAGACCCCATGTGGAATCATGATCATCGGTTACTCAGAGTGATTCACTGGGAGCCAAACATAGAAGAAAACTTTGGGCGAGTGAGAAATAAGATGGCATGGCGCACAAGTCATTACAAGATTGACATGAGACCTTAGTCATCGTGAACCTTCATTTGTGATGGATGGAGGTTGGTATGTCTCAAAACCTTCTATCACCATAATTACATCCTATCCCTCCATCATCTCATCCATTATCCTAACAACCCTTCAGAGATGGATTTGTTGATGTTTTATGTAAGGCTCTGCTTGCTATGACATTCGACATAGAATCAAGCCATACCTTCCAATTGTAGTTGTCTGGGATCCTCCAAGTTATGTCACCCAACACCTAGTAGGCGGTCAATGCCTCCATGTCACCCAGGGTGGGCTAGCAGGAAGCACTACACCTGTGGGCATAGATTACAATAGCAACAGGGGGAAGGAAAGGATGTGATTAGAGAGTTCCTTGTAGAAGGTTATACCTTAACCCATTTTGTCCGAACACCTATAGAACAAGGGTGGGCTCATGTTCTGTCGAGAGGACATAGTGGGTATCGCTAGTGGAGTTATCAATGCCACTACTGGGGACAAAGAGGTTTTGGTAGATGATTCACTCAGATAGCATGAGAGGGCCCGAGGTGGATCGGTGGGTTCTTGTTCCCTAACACCCTTCATGTAGAAATCTTTTTATGGTTGTTGATAGAAG
This sequence comes from Alisma plantago-aquatica, assembly GCA_963693085.1. NCBI lineage: Eukaryota > Viridiplantae > Streptophyta > Magnoliopsida > Alismatales > Alismataceae > Alisma > Alisma plantago-aquatica. The sequence continues at coordinate 850,527,631 of OY856413.1, forward strand.
GTCCTTGGTTATGGGGAAGAGTGCCCCACACCTCCTAAGTATACAAGTTTCTTGTTGTTCGAAGTTGGAGCATTCCTCTAACTGAAAACTGATGACGTCGATCACAAAAACCATACTCATTTCTCTATTGGAGACTCCTAGCGCCTCCAGGGGAATACCTAGCTCCTTTGTAATGTTAGATAGTGAATTTGCTATGTAGCCAATACTCTTTCTACCTAGTGTATAGTGATGTTGATTTCTTCCGTGTTTGCAACTAGAACAATCTCATAGGGTGGCTTCACAATTCTCACCTTGATGACGATTAGGATAATAGATATGTTCGACACTTTAGGCCTCTAGATTGAACATGACATTGAGATGTTTTTCTAATGAAACCAAATAAATTGGAAAAACAAAGTGCTTAAGAGGAGAGTCACATCACAACTACTAGGGACATATGGCACTTTCTGTTCTGGCAATGATGCCAAAAAGCTTGATGCTTCTAAAGGATGCCAAGACAATTGACATGGTCAGACACACCTCACACATCTGGGTCTTTAGATATTTGTAAAACCCAATTTGGACACACTCTTATAGAATTATACAAGCACACAGTCTCAAGAGTACTACTAGAATGGAAAGTCAAAGTTGAACCCAAGGGAAAGGGGCACTAGAGCCAAACTTACTTTACTAGTTTCCTATTGTGGTGTGTAGGGATTTTAGGATTTCACTTGGGGGTTTGAATTGCATGAAGTGAACAAGCAAGAAAAAGATGCAAGAATGAAACTAAAGCTAACCATACACAAATAATTCTATCAAACTAATAAAGAGAGGCAATTACACTAAACTAGGCAATTATCTAAGCAAGGTAAGAAGAAGAGTAACTAGTTACACTAAGATAATAAATACACTAATAAGGCAAGAAATGAAAGAAATAAGAAAAACCCAGCATAAAAGACTAAAGATAAGTTTTACTACTCTAGAAAGGGAAAAATAGGGAGCAAGACAATTGCCTAAGTAAACATGCGAGGAAGCTAACTAGGTTAAAACTAGTGAAGGAAAAGAGAAACTAGAGATTTGAGAAATTAAATAGAGAAGCATGCCACTTGAGGGGAAAATGTGACTATCAACCTAGTTAGGATCATTTCATGAAACACATTCAACAAAACCATGTTATCTAACCAACCAAATAGTGGGATGATGTGAATTATCCTATACTACTAGTTGACCATGGGTGGTGTATGGTGTACATAGAGGAACTAGTCTCTATCACCCCCTATCTAACCTTATGAGGTTCAATTGACTAGGGTATAGGTATACTTCAATAATAATCACACTACTATAGGTCTCTAGGAGTGATTATCCTAATCTACTTAGTGGAAAAGGGTGGCATGGAGTGTAGGAGAAGAGTATATCACCTCCTTTTACACTTCATCCAACCTATACACGTTATCTTTTCTAGGCACATTAAGTGAGGCACTACAAGCCATTTAGATCTCCACACATAGGGATAGAAGAGTATATGGGCATCCTAGAAGAGGAGTATCTATCTATGGATCCACTAATTGGACTTAGGAGATTTTCCCAAAATAGCCACACATACCACATTCTTGTATTCTTAGATGTCTTGAAGCATCAATCACCAGGGCAAGAGATGGGAAAATAAGATAGAAGCATAAGGATAAAATTTCCAAACTAAATTAAAGTGCTTACAATAAGAATTCCTCAAAATGTTATGAAAGTCAAAATTATTCCCCCAAATAGCCACCAATGGAACTCAACTATTCATGACAATGGAAATAAAAAACTAAAAAGAAAGAGATAAAAGCCATGGATCTCACTGTATAGGTTTAATCCTCCTTCTCCAACAACTGCAAGCTTGAGAACTTCCCTCTTTCAAGGTGCAATGGCATGGAAATGGAATGATAGTGTCCAAAAACCTAAAATCTAGGGTTTTGGGGTTGAAGGTGGTGAAATGGGAGTGTAGTGAGGTAGGTAGGTGATAAAGAGGCGAAATGAATGTTGAAGGGAGCCAAACTTTAACCTCCACCAACCTCCAAGGCTTATATAGTGATTTAGGGGTTCTAGAGTGAAGTGGAGGGGAAACTAGGGAGATCAAGTGATAAAATAGGTGTGGTTCAATGGTAGTATGACCGTGGTGGCCACCTCCCAACACAACACATAAACCAATTGTTTTGTCCAATTGGATCAATTTTTGGAAGTTCTATCACTAGTCTATGATTGACGCATGCCCAGGACGGTTGTCACCAAGTAGAAAGGCCATTTTGGGACCCTTCCCTTGCATTTGGGTCTTGAACTTGGTCATCCATGGAGGTTATTGTTTCAATACATTCTTTGATCCCTTGGGGTAGGTTGGGAGTGGTTTAGGCCTCATGCTGAGCTCCTTCAAGCCTAAGGAAACCCTATATTCAACAATATTCTCTCTCTTCCATCAAGTAGTGTTCAAAGTACATATAAAACATGCAAAAAGCCTTCATAAGTGCATGTGACATTAATAGAGTTTATTGAGAAAATATTATGCATTATGAAACATCTAGATGCTAGTAATGGGTGAAACAACACAAGATGAAGATCCAATTATGATGTTCATTGCCTCCCCAAGATTAAAACATACTTGTTCTCAAGTATGCTATAAATAAATTTATCTTCAATTTTTCAACAAGCAAGAAATGGTAAATGCATTCAAATAGATGTATATTGACTAGATAAGCTCAATGATGACTAAATACATGTAGTTCACCTCAATCCTCTCCTATTTAGTAAACCAATTGTGATCAAAGCACCAAGCCAACAAACTTCAAATATAGGGCATGAAATACATAATCAATTCGTATGGTTCTCATCTAGCTCAGGGTAAACTGATTAATGATGGTGAGGACAAAGGATGACTACAAGTGTTGTTTGGCCTTCATGCATTCAATCTCATTTATTCATCCACTCTACAAGTCCCACGTGAATTTGTAAAAGGTGAAATGAACCATGTTTGATGTTTCCTAACTCAATGGGCATGCAAATGAAAGAATGAGTTTGCAGTAAGAAATTGGAGTGTTCTTACATAGGAGAACTCTTATTTCATTTAAAGAACTCTTCTTTCATTTATTTAGATGCCATTACATATGAGAATATTTTCTTTTATTTGTGAAGTTTTGAAGATCGTCAATCACACAACAAATTCTCCAAAGAAATTATTCCATAGACTTTAGCCCTTTAAAGTGTCAATCAACTCACCAACAAATGAATAAGTTAACTGTAGTCCTAGAAAGGGTTAATCCCATGGAACAACATGTTTAGGAGTTTTTATTTGAACCAATTCGTAGGAGTACTTTTTAAAATCTGGTTTTGAATATAGATTTTAATTAAAACAAGAATTAAGAATTTTAGAAGCAAATCATAATTAAATCTAAGATTCAAGCAATATCAAGAGATACTGGGATATGGGTGTTCGCCAACATAGACCATGTATTAACCTTTATCAATTTAACTCCTTAATATTTATTAATTATATCAGGACCATGCAAATTTGTGTCCTTGCAAAGACAAATCTAGCAAGGGTCAGACTTCTCACAAACCCAAGATCATGTTGTTTGTAGATCCTTGTTTGACCATCCAATAAGGTTCTATTAGGGATTTGAACAAGATATTATGAGTTGCAACCGGTGTTCCAACCCATGGATCAGGTGATCTTGTCACCTAGGATTATAACATATGAGAAAAATGAGGGATCAGTTCATTAGTTCAGTAACAAGATTGGATGAAAACACATATATTCATATAAATCTTGAAGTCAAAGACTACTAAGATAGAATACAGGCTATGGAGCTATTCCCCATGCCTCAGTATGAAAGGAACTACTTCATTTTTTAGAATAGAAATAAAGACAAAGATAGGGAGAGGAAAGATCATATTTCTAGGAACTAGCAAAACTTTAGTAGACTCCATGAGGAAGAACACAACTCCTCTTATTTTCTTGATACATTCTCCCAAAAAGGGCTCTGAGACGATATGGGGGTGATTTTTTTTGGCACCCCCCCATCTTATAATAGAGAAGGAAGTACCCCAAAAAACCCTAAAAATGCATTAGGTGGCAGCTAGAAAGTCTAGATTTGGTGCTATAGTCAGTCAATTGGTGGCTCAACTGGTCAACTGAGAGGAAGTTGAAGTGCGGCTTTTATGCAAGTCATGGACCAATTGGGGATCAATTTATAGGTTGAGTGGAATGATACTTGAACCTAAAGGCAAGTCAGTTGATTGACTCGAGGTGAGTTAACTAGTACATCTTCGAAAATTCACCTTCTTGATTGGGTTTGGTCAGTCAAGTGAGTAGCCAGTTGACCGATTTGGGTTGTGGCTCCTTCCAACTCAAGCTTGTGAGTTGGCCAACCTAAGGGGGCAAATTGACCGACTGATCTTCTAGAAGGCTGAAAATATGTAGTTAAAGCCTCGTGATCTTCTGATACTTTGAGTAATTGAAGGGTTCTTGATCTTTGGGATTGAAGTAACAAAATTGAGTTGTTCGTCTACAAATAATGAACAAAACTAATTAAAATTCTATTTAAGGATCCAAAGAAAAACTAATGCAATTAATTTCTAAAATTGGGGAGAAGTAAGAAAAAGACCTTAATAAACTATATACAATATGTGGTAAAAAAGAATGATATTCATTCATCAAAATACCCTAAACTTGAATGTTGCTTGTCGGAGCAACACAAAATTACAAACATACACCATTAATACTAAAAACTTGTTCTCCTCACTTGCATGGGACTACTTTGTCCTTACCACCTTTTATGACTAAGCGACCTTGATTTCCTAAAATCACAACATACAATTTTCACACATTCTCCACTCAAAATTGTTTTATGACTTGTTTCCATTTCAAGACCTGTAAATAAATATATGTCATTTCCTTCTATTTTTGGTCATCTCACATATTATTAAAAGTCTAGCACATGAACAAGGTTTATTGATTGAGTGGATTGAGAGTATATAGATTCACCTAAGTAGAATAAATGGAGTGAATGGAGGTATGGAAGAAGGCAATCTCTCCTTTACTTAACTCAATATCTTTTTATTTTCTTCATTGCAATTATATTGTTTGCATTTTTTTCTTTTCATATTGGCATTTTTTATTTACTGGTGGTACGACCCTATTAAATATGACAGGTATGGAAGAAGTGGTAGAGAGAGAAGGGGTGTTCCATCCCAAACTTAGAGTTTGGCACATTTTTTCTTTTGATTATTTTTGGTGGTAGGAGATATAAGAAGGTAATAGAAGAAATGTAGAAGAGGTTGAACTTGTGTATCTCATTATTTATTTATTTATTTATTGCCTTGGGAGTATCATAACATCAGTTCAAATCTTTCTATAATAAGAACAAATTGAGAAATTTCACAAGCTATTTCTACAAATCAGGTGAAGACACATTATGTTTGATTCCTATCTATCCATTATGGCCTATCATTGTTTCTAAGTGGTAGTTCTACTTAAGGTCCTAGGTGACAAGATGATTTCTAACAATGGTAGTTTCTGAAAATGTTGCATGAAAATTCACTCATTCAGGGGGTTCATCGATTAACATGCATAACTGGCTGACTAGATACCAAACTGTAAGTAAGAAAATGAAAATTTTAAAAGCTAAACTACATAACATGATGAGAAATGCCAAAAAGGGAAGATAGTGTGGGTAGAATCGATACATACCACCCATCTCCACCTCAAAACTAAAATAGTCTCATCCGAAGGAAAACATAAATACATGATGGTGGGAAGAATTTCACTGAGCTCATTAGGCGGTCCTAGTAACTCAGAGAATGTCCACCTGAAGGGGATGTTGACAGGGGTTAGGGCCTTGAACAAAGGATATTCATGGTGTACCTAGTGATTGGGTGGTCGTGGAAGATTAAATGGGCTTTTGTTTGATTAGAATGATATTGATTTTCATCTCAGAATCCCTCAAGTAAGATCTACAAGTATCCCTTCATAAGTAAAATAAGTGTCGTCGATGTGAATGGATTAGGGACCAAAGGCACATGATCAGAGTCATACTAATTGAGTGTCTTTTGGGTTAATTCTTCCACAAATATACATGGTGGATCACCTTTTTCAAGGGAGAAGATAATATAATATGAATTCACTTTGTGTAGTGTCGGTTGTGGTAGATGAGGTGGGGGGATATAGCTCAGGTTTCTCCTCATAACCTAAATCTGCATGTAGTAGACCTTGTTCTAGTATGGGAAAAACTATCATATCAGCCTGGTATAACTTTGCATGTACATGTGTGTCATCCTCATCTATCATCCAATCAACGTTAAGTTTATTGAAGGCATCTAGATCCTTTGACATGTCATAAATTTTCTCTAATATATTCATGAAGCATGTGTCCAACTCAACTGGCTCAGAAGGGACACCAACAAAAAAGTCAACATCATAATCTAACATCGGAGACATGTCAACTATTTGTAGAGGTGGAATCACCTAATAGCGTTTAACTCGATATGGAACAAGGGTGGTTGAGGTGGAACATAGGAGTACACATCACATGATGGCTGCAACTCCTTAGTTTGTGCCAATTATGTTGAATCTAGCATAAATGACTTGATGATGGTATCATCATCATTGTTCTTGTTGATTAAAATCATCCTTGTATGCTCTAGATTCCTTAAGGAGATATATGATTGCCCCTCAAGGGATGCGGCTGGCTGGGAAAGTTGTTCCTTCAGCCCAGCTACCATCATCTCTAGGGCATCAAGTTTCTTCTTGGAATCTCGGGCCTCCTATTTAGCAGCCATGACCGCTCTTGACTTGGCCCATAGGGACTCTCTTTGCACGGAAAGGTCCTTTTCTACCTAATGGTTGGCTTCTTCCCCATCTACATAGAACGTCCGATCATCTAAACTAATAGTATGTGGAATAAAGATTGGTTGTGGAAGGATGTAAGGATCATGAAGAGAAACTCTCTCTTTGTCAAAATCCACCAATTCTTTATGGGAGGACGGTGGTTTATTGTCTAGACTAGGATCAACCAAAGTTGGTTGATCATTGTAAACATCTAGATCTGACCTACCATAGGGAAGGGTGGTAGAGACATTGGCAGTTGGGAGATTCTTTGAGCTAGCCAAGTGTCAACCTTTTTTTCTCCGGTGGTCTCTTGGTTTTTGAAGTTCTCCCCATATGTTGTTGTCCACCCCGTCTTAGACTTATATTCTGCGTTGTGGCACTATGTAGCTATTTCCTGAATGGCCTAAAATCACTCTTGTATGGAGGCCTGGGACTCTGTATGAAATTTGTCTGTCTTTTCTTTAACAACCTGATCCACCCTATGTTGACTGTTTGTCTCATCCATTTTATATGATTACCAAAAAATAAATAATTTCACTATAAAAATGATGTTTTTATTATCATTTTTTAAGAATGGAAACCATAAATCACAAAAATCTAAGATAGACAGAAAAATCTAAATTAAAATAGTTTACACTACTAAAAAATTTACAAAAACAAACTAAGAAATTATAAAACAAAACCAAATGAAAATTACAAAAAAACTAGAAAGTTGAAATTCTAATTATTCTAAGCAATGGGTTTTAAAAGAAACTCCATTGTCCCCAACAATGGAGCCAAAATTTAATGATCATAAATTACACAACAAATTCACTAAGGAAATTATTCCCTAGAGTTTGGCCTTTAATGTGGCAATCAACTCAGCTGCAAATGAATAAGTTAACTATAGTACTAGAAAGGATCGATCTGATGGAACAACATGCTTAACCATTTTTATTTGAAGCAATTGCTATGAGTAATATCCAAGTTCTAGTTTCAAAGAGAGATTTTAACTAAAACAAGAATTATGAATTGCAGAAGAAAAAAGTAATCAAATCTAAGATTCAATAAACATTAGGAGATATTGGGGTCCGGTTTTTCACCACCATATACCACGTATTAACCTTAATTGATTTAATTCCACAATTTTCTTATCCTTGCAAAACACAAATCTAGCAAGGATTTGACTTCTCACACACTCAGGATCTCAGTATATGTGGATCCTTGTTCAACCATCCAATAAGTGTAACATCCCAGGATTTGAGGCCTCAAATAAAATGATCTTATAAGGAATGATTGGACTACCGATATCACCAAGTGCACCTCTTTTTATGGGATCCCATCACTAAAGAAGTCCATAGTTAAGTGTGCTCATCTTGGAGTAGTACTAGGATGGGTGACGAGTTGGGAAGTTGACCCCGACTTGGGCATGAGTTTGGATAAAGCACGCAGTTAAGGCTGGTGGTGGTCTGTGGGGCCATTCGTCATTCCTAAAACTCTACTAGAGCCTTGGGTAGTGGGCCCGATAGTTACAAATGGTATTAGAGCCAGTTCCCCTATAGTAGGTGGGGTCCACATGGGAATGTGGCATGTCAGCCTTGAGCCGTGCGGTCCATGCATGTTGGAAAGGGATGTCCATGGTTGACGTATCCACCCTTGTGTTGGTATTCCGTGATCGGGATTTGGGTGTCCATGGGCCATTCTTAGTCTGCACTGAAATGGGGTGATATTATGAGGCCATATAGTTGATCCTTGATGAGGACGTCTAGAGTCTAAGTGGGGGAGATTGTAACATCCCATGATTTGAGGCATGAGATAAAATGATCTTATAAGGAATGATTGGACTACCCATATCACCAAGGTGCACCTCCTTTTCCGGGAGCCCATCACTAAATAACTCCATAGTTAAGCGTGCTCAGCTTGGGGTAGTACTAGGATGGGTGACCAGTCAGGAAGTTGACCCCGACTTGTGCATGAGTGTGGATAAAGCACACAGTTAAGGCTAGTGGTGGTGTATGGGGCCAGTTGTCATTCCTGAAACTCTACTAGAGCCTTGGGCAGAGGGCCCAGGTGTTACAGTAAGGTTCTAGTAGAATATTTTTCAAGAGAATATGAGTTACATTGGTGTTCCAACCCATGGACGAGGTGATTTTTCCACCATGTATAACAAACGATAAAAATGAGGGATCAAGTCATTAGTCAAGTACAAGATTGGATGAAAACACATCTATTAATATTAATCTTCGAGTCAAATTCAATGAGGACAGAATACATGATATGGGGCTATTCCCCATGCCCCATTATGAAAGGTACTACTCCATATTTATCATAATAGAATCAAAGACAAAGATAGGGAGAGGATAGATCATGTTGCTAAAAAATAGAGACAATTTAGTAGACTCTGTGAGGAAGAATATGATTCCTTCTCTTTTTTCCTTGCTCTGTTCTCCCAAAAAGGGTTATGAGATGGTATGGGGGTGATGGTCTTTGTTTGGCACTCCCCCCTCCTTTAATAGAGAAGGAATTGCCTAGAAAACCTTAAAAAGGATATGGTGTTGGATGGAAAGTTTGGGTCTGGTGCTCCTGTCGGTTGGTTGGTGGCCCAACTAGTCGATTGGGAGGAAGTTGAAGCATAACTTCTATGTAGATCAATAGACCGATTGGATATTAATGAATCAGTTGAGCAGAATGATACTTCATCTTGAAGGTAGGCCAATCAACCCACTTGAGGTGAGTTGTCTGATTCGTCTGTGAAAGTGCACCTTCTTGACTGGTAGCCATTCGACCAGTTTGGGTTGTGGCTCCTCCCAACTCAGGCTTCTGAGTCAGTCAACTGGAGGGGAAAATCGACTGATTGATCTTCTAGAAAGCTGAAAATATGTGGTTAAAGCCTCCTGGTCTTCTAATACTTTGAGTAATCTAAGAATTCTTGATCTTTTGGTTTGAAGGAGTGAAATCAAATTGTTCTTCTACAAATAACGAACAAAACTAATTAAATTTATATTTAAGGAGACAAAATAATACAATGCAATTAATGTCTGAAACGGGGAAAAAGTACACAATGTCCTAAGTAAATGATCTAAAAGATGTGAAAAAAATGGACAAATATGCATTCATAAATTTTTCTTTTTCTTTTGATTTTGTGTAGTTAGGGCGTAAGGTGGTAGGAGTGAAGTGGAGAGGAATAAGTGTTGGACACCCCAAAATATTGGAGGGTGGTCAAGGCTAACTCTTTTTGTGTTTTTAGCATCTTTTAATAAGGTAGAGAGGTACAGAGTGGTGACTAAAAAATGGATCAAGAGGGGGGTCACTAGTGTGGGTTTTAATAAGATATCTCTTTCATGAAGATTACTTCAACATTAATTATCAATTAATGGCATGCCAAATGAATGAGAAAATACAAAAATCAACATTTCTATCTTGAGATATGAAAAATCCTAAGCATTTGTGGCTTGCTGAGATCACAATTCGACCAAACATTTCACACGCATGAAAAATGTGTTTTATATGTATAAATTCAAATGTTGCCGCCATTTAGCTGTAAACCATGAAAAGATGACATGCATTTGTTAAATATAAAAATTCCATTTCAAAATGTAGAGATTGGGTTAAAACATGCTTTTAGGCAAGAAATTTCAAGTTTTTGCAAAATTGGTCAAAATGGTGCCAAATGCCCCTATTCACATCAAGATCTATACTACTAAGAAAGAAAGAGCAAGATAACAAATCCTGACTAGTCTCACAACGAAATTAATAAGAAATACATGTAATGCAATGTAGGATGCCATGGTAGGAAAATTGCAACATTTAGTGAGATTTTGAAAATTACACAAAACTTTAGGGTCAATCAAGCAAGTCAAAATTTTAGGAATGTTTTAGAACAAAGATACAAAGAAAAATGAGGTCTTACCACCCCATTACCCCAATCTTGAAACCATGTCCTTGGAATGAAATATAAGCTTAGAATGATAGGGTAATAGTAATGTAACTATGGTGGATAATCATCAAGAAGTGTGAAATCCAAGTGGCACTCAAGTGGTCATGAAAAGGGCACCACAACCGTTCTATGGGGACTGACCATTTTGCATGGATGGCACCACCTTTTTGGTGGAGAGAACCATTGTGTTGGTGGCCTTCCTATAGTTTTTTCAATTCAGTTCAGCTATCTTCTTGTTCTCATCTTGGATCTTCTTATGATTTAGCCATTCCATGGGTCATTCTTTAATATAGGTTCCTATTATAAGATGAATTGAAATAAAAAAACTATCAAGTTTGGCATGTGTGTGTTTCTTGGAAAGTATAAAAAAATAAAAATATAAGAATAATGGGTTTGAGTGAAAAGTATCTCCAACCAATGTGGGTTGCCTTCCACAAGCTCTAAGGTGTTGTAGCTTCAGTTGGTCTTGTAGTTGTTTCAATCAACCAACCATTCAACAACTTTATGGCCACTTTCTTGAAGTATATGTCTTTCAATTTTACATTCAAAAGGTGTTCCTCATCCCATGATCATGTGGGTCCTCGAAGTGATCATCTTCATATATGGACTTTTATTCCACTTGTCTTGTTGAAGCCATAAAGATATTTATATTTATATTCATGTCCGTGAAGGTTAATGTCCTTCTATTAGTGCGTACAATGGTATCAGTAGTAGTTGCTGCCAAGAAGGGCAATCCTCGATATTATAGGGTTCTTCTTATCCTCTGGCTCCATATGAAGAATAATGAAATTTTTTGAAAACACAACTATCATTTCTTTGTCTAGCATCACTAAGACATCATCCACCATTCCTCTAGGCACATTGATAAAATGATGCACCAATTAAATAGTGCAATTGTATATCACTGTCTTGCCTAGTCCCAGTTCAACATATACACTATATGTCATCAAATTTACACTAGATTCCAAATCAAGTAGGAAGTGGTCTATGTGATGCCCCCACTATGTAGCAATGTACGAGTCAGGATCCTAGGTCTTTATTCTTTTCTGGAAGATAAAGTTGTAGAATTGAGCTGACTTTGTCAGAATGCTTCACCTTTTGGGCATTCTTCCTGACGAATTTCTCTTGAAAGTGAACATATCCTTGGGAAATTTTTCATAATCTAGAATTTTCTTGATTGCATCAAGAAATGGAATGTTCACTTTCACTTCCTTAAGATCTATAGGATGTCAACATTATGTATTTATCTCATTCTTGATGATGAGGGTTCATTAGTTGCATCAGGGAATGGGGGATCACATGTACTTGATGTACTTCTATCAACACAATTATCTTGAGACATCACATGAAGAACTCTTGGAATGATGGGTGGAACACTACATATTGTAGAATCTACAAATGGATTTGAGGCGAGAACACCTAGTATGAAAAAATCAACATCAGGTGATCATAAGATCATTTTCAGCTATCTCAATCACAATATTACCAATTGTCTTCTTCATCATCATTTCATCAAAACACCCTCACTTCACATAATCATATCTCATTTGACTCTTGGGTTGCTCAATAAATCTTCTACTCCTTAGAACTATCATAACATTGAATTGCTCATGGCAAAGAGGGGGAGCTTGTTGCTGTCATGGAGGAGGTGGATCTAGTCCTTGGTGTTACAAATTTGGTGGAGGGGACTATTGGTAGTGGTAGGTCTATTGGTTTCTTGGTTGTGGTTGTGGAGGATTATAAGGTTTAGGAGGGCCTTGAAATTGATATATGGGTTTCACTTGCATTGGGGATGGACTATAGGAGTTTCGAGGAACAACTATTAGTCCACTTGCATTATTGGAGTTCACCTGGGTGAAAAGAAAGTTTAACATCCACATGGAGGACGTGTTCCATAGAGAGTTGATCCATTATTTTCTCTAGTCTTGTCACATTCTTCTAAACCTCATAAAAAAATTCAATCGAGATAGGACTTCATCTTCAAATCTTGAACTGTATCTTTGACCTTGTTGTTCTTGGTTGCTATGAGAGTGAAGACCCTTCACTTCTTCACTAAATGACTTAATAGAATTAATAGAATGACTAGGAGCACTCCCACTTGATTCTTTATCATGTTCATAATTTGAAAAAAAAACTTCATCATTTTTGCACTTGAATCATTTGTTGGAGCTGAAGGTGTCACACTAGTGTCTTGGTCAAATTCATTAGGCATACTAGAATCTCTATGCCTAGAATTTTCTTCCAAGTGCTCAAATAAAGGTCGTGATTTTTCAGGGGGCTTGGCCATGAATGTACCACTACAAGAAGATTCTAGTATAGCTTGAACCATTTAAGAGAGACCAGATAAAAAGATTGGACAAGATGCCACAAGGGAATCTCATGATGAGGGAACTCTCTCAACATCCTCTAAAATCTTTCCCCAGAATCATGAAATCTTTCATTGTCCTTTTGGATGAAATTGATTATAGACCACCACATCTGTTCCAACCTTGAAATAGAGTATAATTTCTTCAAGAAGGTGTTATTCATATGTTCCCAACTCATGATCTCTTCTTTTAAATCATACCAATCCTTAGCCTTCTCTTTTCAATGGGATTGGAAATGCAAGACAAGCACAATCATCATTTGTGGTGGTGTGAAAAAGTAGAGCATGCTTCCAAGAAGGTGTCAATATGTGGCTACTCATGATCCAACCCATAGAAAACTAGAAATAGTCATATAAGGGTTGGTGGGATGGAGAAGTCTTACTCATGTATTCGATCTATTCTTGTAGCAATTGGAGATATGCAGTTTCCTAGTGTGAAATAATCATGGAGGGGCCTTGGAGCTCCTCCAATGTGAGGTGGTGGTTGCGACCATCCCTTAGGGTTAGCCATTTCTACTCTATCTAAAGTGAAATCTCTCTTAAACTTTTCAAAGAAACAAGAATCTGCAACCTAAAATGAAAGAGAAATACAAAGAATAAATAATATTATTGATGAGTTATCTCCCAATTTAGGTGATACTTGGCCCTTAAGTTTCTTTTTAGGTCAAGAAAATGAGATTGAGTGCCAAATTATCTTTTTGGGTTTCCATTTATGATTTTGGAACAATATATTCTTCATTATCTTCTTTCATCCATTAAAACCCATATAACAATGTCTGAAAGCTTGATACATCTACAAGACCCCTAGATAATTGACATGCCTAGACATACCGTAGGAATACACCTTTGTGTTTTAATATTTGTAAAACCTAGCTTAAACACACTGTTATAGAATTGTGCAAGTGCACAGGCTTGGGAGTAGTATAGGAATGGCAAGTCGGGGTCAAACCCAAAAGGGAGAGAGGACACTAGATTTAATCTTACTTTACCAAGTTTCTATTGTAGATTGTACGAATTTTAGGGTTTGACTTGGGGATTTGATTACACTAAGTGAACAATCAAGAAGGAGATGGAAAAAATCTAAGATAAACCTACACAAACAATTTTATCAAACTAACTAAGAGAGGTAATTACACTAAACCAAGCAATTAGCCAAGTAAGGTAAGAAGAAGAGAAACTACTTACACTGAGATAGGAACTACACTAAGAAGGCAAGAAATGAACTAAACTAGCAAAAACTAGCATTAAAGACTAAAGACAAGAGTTCTACACTGTAAAGGGTAAACTAATGTGAGCATACAATTATCTAAGTAAATAAGAAAGGAAGATAACTAGACACTAGTGAAGGAAAAGAGAAATTAGGGTTTTGAACAATTAATTAGGGAAGTGACCCATTTTGAGGCAATTGTGACTATCAACCTAGCTGGTGTCATAGATTGCAGCACATTCAATCAAACCATGTTATCTAACCAAACAACATACTAGGATGATGGTGAATTATCCTATACTACTAGTTGATTGTTGATGTTATAGGGTGTACATGGAGGAACTAGTCTATATTACCCCCTATCAAACCTTGCAAGGTTTAATTTCCTAGGGTATAGGTGTAAATCAATCACAATCACACTAGTCTGTTATGTTGTTGTGAATTTGTAGCTATCCAGCTATGTTGCAATGTTGGTTGGGAAGTTAGGTTGTTATATAGTATGTTATGTTGTGATCGGTGTCAACTAGCATGTTGTACATTTGCATAAGCTTTTTATATTAGCATTATTGTTAGGTGTGACACATTGGAATATGAGCTTGTTGTATAACCTCTTGTTGTAGGGGGTTGGTTGTTTGATGAACCATATAGCGGATGTCAGGCACAAAGGGTGAAGCGGATGTCAGTTTGATTAGTGTTTGACTTCTTTAATTCGTACTGATGAGCATGTCAATTGTATGTTTGCATGGAAATTTGACTTCTGTATAACCTCTTTGTAAAATGTTATGCTAAAAAGTAATGGTAAAAGATGGTAATGGTATAATTATTTTTGTAAAATTTATAGGTGTCCTACTGGGCAATATAAAGTAGTGAAACTTAAGGCAGACATCAGTTAATTTGCCGGAGACTATAAAATATTTTCTTAGTTGAGTGAAAATAAAATCTGATAACCAAAGTTATTTCATCAACTGGTTTATGTATGTGTTAAAAATGCTTGTAATGAATGTAGCAGTTTGTAGGATGGCTGATAGCGAACCGAAAGAAGAAATGGAATTCAAAATGCCTACTGGTAAGGGGATGATGACGCGTTGCTCATTCAGTAAGTTTTTGTCCATCTGTGACAGTGCTACTGTTCGGCACAAAGAGGTGTTTTGTCGGACTGTGTTTGGACATTTTCTATCCCTCAAATGCCCAAAAGCTCTTGACCTTGTTCTGATTAGGTCTCTTGTCGAAATCTATGACAAGGAGACAAGGAGTTTTAGACTTGGTAAGCATGAGATATTGTTCAGTGTCTGGCAGGTGGGCCAGATCTTTGCATTCCCTCAAACGGTTAGCATCCAGCCATGCTAGAAGAGCTGATATTCGGTGGTGTTTTTGTGTAACAATATAGTGTTAAACATTTGTGTTGCTCTTGCTTTACATGGGAGATGGTGTTTCTTTTGGACCGACAGGCCGAGAAGGATTCAACAATATAGGGTGATTATTTTACCAGGGGGAGGTAAAGGTGGCAACCACTATGAAAGTGTTAAATGACTTGGCTGGCTGTGATGATAAAAAATCAGTAGATGATTATGTCAAGATTTAGACTTTTGTTATGATGGTGAACTTCTTCTACCCAACAACATGGTTCGACATCAAGAAAAGAATATGGAATTATGTCGACAGTCTGGATGACCTTGGTAGATATAACTGGTCGGAGTTAGTCTACAGTTTCCTACACACAGGGATGTCAAAATGGGTTCAACCAATCGAGGTTATCTAAAGGGATGTTGTTTTGTGCTAATGGTGTGGTTCTGCCATGTTACCCTCACCAGCCGCAAAGAGAGAGATGATGCTTGTGTCCTTGCTAATTGCTAGGATTATGACAATCGTCTAAGTGCATGGTTGGCAGGCAAGGATATGTCAGTCGGTACACTTGAGGACTAGTATATCAGGCGTGAGTATACGACCAATCATTAAAATGTTGTTGAAAGTTCAATGGTGGTTCTGACTAACGCTGCCAACAACATTGACGTGGCGGTGGTTTTATTCTAAAATTATATATATTTTTTATTTCATTTGTGATATATGGTTTTCATGGATGCACTGGTATAATGCTAAACTATTTTGTGCAGTGTTGCGTGAAAGACCACAAGGTTACGTGTTCAGCCGGCAAGAGAAAACATGTTGATCGAGCCTCCACCAACATCGGAGATGTGGATGATCGGGTTGTGCTGCTGGAGAAAACGTTGAAAGCTGCTAATGTTGAACTGTCTGTATTAAAGGCCCAAAATGATGTACTACTGTTAGAGCTGGATATGGTCAGTGTGGAGCTTCGTGTTCAAGGGATAGCCGATCCCACAACTGCTCCAAGTAGCTTTGGTGGTTTGTCCACTGGTACTAACATCGATGGCCCATATGGACATGACTGCACACATGATAAAAATGTAAAAACAATACACATTTGTTGAAATGTAAAAGTAATACTGAAGAAATGATTTTATCTTCTAGTAACATGTTTGTCATGTTTGCAGAGCAAGGATGTTGCCACAGATAATGCAGCTATGCTGGGGGGCGAAACTATGGAAGAGAAATTGGTATGTAACAATAATTGGGTGTAATCATTTAAAACATCTACCTTTGATTGTTATGATGTTGAGTTGCCTGACGATGTATGGATGTTTCAACGGAGAAATGGTGTTGGAAGATGTAGCAAGAATGGTAATGGAAAAAAGTTAGAAGGATGTAGCAGGGAAAGAAATGTAAGTAAATAAATCACCAAACCTTTGTTGTATGGTCAATACCAATGGTGCCAACCACTTTGTTTGTTCTTGTCTTTGTTTTAGGAGAACGCTTGTTCTTCAGGAACTGACAGTGAAGTAGATAGAAACAACATTACACCAGGAAGGGTATGAATTGGATACAAAAGTGGGATTTTATAAGATGTTGTTATTAACATGATGACGGTATCAGAGATTTTTTAGAAAAAAAATTCTAGGTCTAACTATTTGTTATGTGATGATCATTTGGTTTTTTTAGGAGTCGTTAATACGTCGAACTACTTCTGTAATTGACCTATCAACACCCTCGGCGGTAACAAATGAATGTTAATTGTTGATGTTAGCGAAATGGCTGGTGTAGAGTATTTAAAATTAGTTCCTATTTCTGAATAATGTGATTGAAGTTTTGTTCAGGGTTTGTTGAGTACAACAAATAATACAGCACACGCTGTTGTTGAAGCTAACCTTGAAGCTTGTAGTAAGAGTTCTAACATACCAACAAAAAATATATTGGGTGGAGAACCTAGGCTAGGAGTTGATGAATTTTATGTTAGTGAGATCTAGAATATAAAATTGTATATTTGCATTCATTCGTGTGTAGATTTGCATGTGTTATATTATACTATTGCATTTGTGAAGGTTTCTGTAGCAGAGAAAGTTAGTGGTAGGGGAACTGTCAGTGAACCCAAGCGCCTTTGTAGCAGAGATTCTGCTAACCATTTCTGTGTAAGAGGCCCAAATTTTAATTCAAGCTGAGATCAGCATAAATGAAAATAAAAATTATAGGGATAATTGCTTAACAATGGAATGTGTATGCAAAAAAATCATGCAACTGTTGTCAGGCAACCCAGAAGGGAGATCAAAAGGCAGTGAAGAATTTCCTACAATTAATAAGCATGCCTGGGGAAGACGTATTCGAATGGGGAGTACATCGACTAATGGAAGGGCATGAACTACCTTAACGCAAGTGAAGGGAGACACGGTAAAACTAACAATTTAGAGTTCCAATAATATTTGATTCCGCTGATTTTTTTGACTAGCTTGTGCACTGGTAGGCGACAACACATTTTTTTAATGCAGATAGGCAGTGATGTCAATTTTGTGTATGTGTAGATAACTACTAGTGAATGCATCGGGACTTTAGGAGGGCCAGATAACAGCGAATTGGTTGATAGTGTAAGATGAAACACAACTTTCATCTCTTCGGGTAACAAAATGTATATGTTGGTAGTGCGACTAACAAAGCAGGTATGGTGTCGATGATATCAGCTTGTTATGGAGATTCAGATTGTGGATGACAGATCTCGAGCTGGTGTTTCAGCTACAGTAGCGAACAACCAAACTATGTCTGGTGAAAAAATGGTACGACTGTAGATGGTGGTTCAGGGTGCTGTTAGAACTTGTTGGGGAATTAAAAATGATGAGTGTTTTAAAACTTGGTTTGTGTGTTTGTTAGGTAACAAAGCTGGCGTGTGTGGGAAAGATAGGAGTGGCAAATATCAGTAACAGGGAAAGTATGTCTAATGCATTACCTACTGATTTGTTTGGAAAATCTACAACTGCAGTCACACCTAAGGTATTTTGTTATTTGTTCGATAGAACTCACCGATTCATGCTAGGGACTGTCCGTTAAAAAAGCGAATATCGTGTAACAAGTAACTGCTTGTACAAATTATTTAGAAATTACAATCTTAAGACATGATCATGTTGACCAATCTAACAATATTTATTCCTATTTTATGTGGGACAATATATTTATGTGGTTTTTAGTGCAGGCACGTGTTTGTTGTGCCGTTTTATTTCTAGTGTTGAAAAACATGCAGTCGGTTTTTTCCAACTAGTAATAACATGAAAATGTATGTGTCAATTATAGGCGAGTAGCAGGAGTGTTGACCACGAGGATGTTTCTAGGGAGCCCATTATGATGAGTTCTGCTTCAAAGAAGGTTGTTAGTTAATATGTGCGTCAAATTGTAAAACATCTGTGTGTACGAAAAGAATATGATATAACATTCTCATAAATTATAGGATTGTTCGGAAACACCGATGGTAACATACTCCTTGCAAAAGGGGGAGTTCACCTCCTCCGGTAAGAGGAAATGGAGAGTGGCAAAGACGGTAATAAATTGTTGTGAGTAGGTATTTGTAAAAATGTGTGTATGTTTACACCCAGCTAATTTGTCTTCCATTACTGCTACTGCAAAGATACATTATAAAATGCCTCCATCAAAAAAGCAAGGGAGTTTTGGCACAAAGGCATCTGCCCAACGTACAGACATAATTGGCAGTAAAGTTAGCCTCAGCCACCCACGCACTAGGTCTGCAAGTAAAAAGGTAATTGTACATGCAATTTGCATTGATTTCGTTCAAATGACTGTTGTGTGGGAAGTGAGGGGCTGCTAAATGTGTAACATGTTTTTGTACAAAAATGTTATATTTCCTCTGTTTAAATACGTCCAGGATGAGGCAGTTGTGGCAAATTCTGTTGGTGAGGTAGTTGTTCAACGGAATAACAAAGTTCGTGTAACGAAGATGGTACGATGGATTAAGAACGAAGTTGATGCAAAATCTGTTTGTTGACACGATTGAATGTAAATAAAGTGTTAATGAGATTATATATTATGGCAACTTTCTTACAATAGCATAGCATCACCAGAGTTGGATAACACTGTGATGGAGGTTGTGCCTCATGAGCGATTAAATGTCCAGAGCACCATTGCCAACTGACAATATATTTTGCATCATGATTTTGTAGTTTGCAGTCATGATTCTGTACTGACAGTGTATTGTATTATGTTGTAGGCCACTCCGGTTAGCTTGCCAGTTAGCAGCTCAGTGGTGCCCCTCACTAATTGCGCGGACATGGTTCATCACCCTGCAACAAGGGGTGCAACTAACATGGTATAGATAATCTACAGAAACAATACTGATTTAAAATGAGGTGCATGGAATTGGATTAGTTGTAATGACCATCAGATCATTTTTCCTATTGTAACATTCAACAGTTTGTTGGCAAGCTGGATTTCACATCGCCTGTTGCCATATGCAGAAGTGCATTACAAAACGTTGTTGATGCAAGCACAAGCGCTGGAAGTGTATGTGTTAAGAACAAGTTGGCATAGTTCTATATGAAATAACATATAGTACTACCACACCACAAATATGTGTGTGTTATGTTGTGCAGGTGCAAGACTGGTGGAAGCATACAGGCATAGATGATGAAATTAACCATCTACTTAGCGTACTTAGTATACAAGCTATGGTTGCCATGTCTGTTCCAAAGAAGGGAAAAGGTAAACATCAAGTGAAGGTAGAATGGCTTGTGGTAAATCAAGCCACAACTGGTGAGAAGGTATGCTCGATTGTTTTGAACTCGTTCCAAGCCATATTATATCTTACATTGTCCATGTTTGCATCTATGCTCATTTGTTCTTTAAAATTTCCAAGTATCGAGTCAAAGACATAGTAGATAAGATCACAACTGACAAACTAGAAGGTTCGAGGAGAGGGACATTTCTGGAAAAAATTCCTAGTTCGTTAGTAAAACGAATCAAAATTGATCACCGAGATCGTAAGCCTAAGGTGATTAGTCCATGTCCGACGAAAGTGTTCAAAGTTATGATGAACTGGGGCAATAAAGCTATTGAGTGGGTGAGCAAGGACGATGTCCTTAAACTGAAGAGGGTTAGTGTATTGTTTAATGGCGTGACGTGGACTGAATTCAGGTTTTATGTTGCAGTTGACAAGTGTTTGCAAGTGACACATCTAATTCAGTTTTTATGTTGCAGTTGACAAGCCCTGAATGGAACTAAGGGGATATTATTTTCAAGAGCGATAATGCATGCATTATGCGAGCTGATTTTGCTTCTGCATTGAAGTTGGGAGGCGACATAACAGACCAGGTAGTGTGATATGTTTTAATAAAAGTCAGTGCTAATAATGAATTGCCAGTGAGTAGGGGGGAAATAACATGAGTAGCATATTCCTAAGTTTTGTTACTTCTATAATGGTGTCTGTTCATCTATGGTTGTAACTTGCTAATCTTTTCCATATAGAAACATTTATGTCATTTGAATATGTAATATGAAATACAACAGACTCGTTTTTTATGTGTGTGGTATAGTTGCCAACATATCGATGGTATCATGTGACTCAGTTTCAAAAAGACTAAAATTATTATCGATTCATAAACCCAAACAATCTTCTGGGATGAGTAAAATTAACATATAAGGCTAACTGTGAAAGTACAATTGATTGTTTACAAAGTAACAAATAGATGTAAAACATAGTTTATTGTTGCAGATGTTAGAAGGATACAATGAGGTGTTGCGCCATGAGTATGGGATCAAATATGGGAGGAAGATCTTTATTTTCCATACCTCATTGATGAATGCCATCAACACTGGTAATGCTCAGTGCATGCACAAATTTTGTTACGAACGTCGAGAGCAAATCAAGAGTGCAAAGATGATCCTTCTACCAATAATCAGCAATGGGCACTGGCATTTGATTGTCACCTCACACGAATACAAGAAGATTCTGAACTATAACAGCCTGCGTCCTCCCCTTCATTACAACAGGCCCAACACATATCATCCGTATGACGATGATGTTGTGACAGTGGTGAGTATCAAAAATCTTAAGTAATTAATGCCGCATATCGTTATTTGTTACATTGTTTGACAGTTGATGACATAATGGCACATATTTCGCAGATGGCTTCACTACAAACACTACTGGCCAGGATCAGTGGTGTATCTGATTCGGGCTGGGGTATTGTGTTGGACAACAATGCACTGCAGCAACCAGCCGGATCAAATGACTGTGGTTTGTATGTAATGTGCTGGATGGAGTGCATCAGCTCAGGACAACCGCTTAGGGATTGTTACAAGGAAGATTACCACTACCTCTGAGGGCACAATGTACTAGAGATACTAGGGCTGCAGCAATATGTTAACCAGGTTGCACTGTAACTTTTTCTTAAGCGTACAGTCATGAAACATGGGTTTTTTTTTCAGAATCGCTAAACACTGATTCATAAGGGTACATCCATTCAACATGGCTTGTAGGAAAATGACAAATATGTCGTAATGCTTTTATTTTGCCACTCTATCTATGTTAGAACATACGTTTGAAACTCTAAAATCGACAGAATGTAATGTAGAAGTGACATGTTATTGGTTTTCTATATATGTGCCTAACTATTTATAGGTGCAGTGTGGTGCTAACAATATGATATTGGTACTGAAATCCAACATATTTGATTAATGTTAAAATGTTTGTGCAGAAATTCCCTACAAAATTCAGTTTGTTTAGTAGTTGTGAAAACCTTTGTACTAATGGCCTGGTGTTGTTATAGATCTTATTCGGGTATCATTTGCATGTACAATATAAAAGCCACATGAATTATATTTGTTTGTTGGTTCTGCAGATATCAATCGGTATACCTTAGGAAGTGTAGTGTATTTCCCCCCATCTGAACTGAAGACCTGCATCTGAAGTTGTCTTTGATTTTGTTTGTTAGGCATGAAAAAATGGCATGTTCGAATGCTGAACATATAGTGTTGCAAACTTATGAATCAATGTAATCAATGAAATTGTTGTATCCATGAGTACATCAGTAGATGTTGCGGCTTAAAATGCATGATCACATGAATATTTTGGTGCATGACGACAGTGTTAGTAATTGGACATGGTTATATTGTAGGAATTTCACGGTCATCTACTACACTAGGGATAACTATTTCAATGCAAAAATGAATTGTGTAGATTCATGATATTAGAGTGGTGAAGTAAATTCATGATGCAAAAATAAACTGTGTAGTTTGCACAATTGTTATAGGTGATCATGTATGTGGTTGTGTGTATAAAATGTTTTTTTCACGCAGAACACCTATTCACAAGAGGGATAGTGCACGGGCAATGCATGTATGCATTCTACAAAAAATGTACCATAGTAAAGTATGTAATGTGAAAATGTATCAGATCAACACATTTAAAGGGGAAGCATTGGGTGCATAAGGAGTATGTTTAGGCCGGCACATATCATATGCTATGGGGGTTTCAATGTTATCGAGCTATGGGGGTTTCAATGCTATGGGGGAGATAAAAAAAGGCGAACTATGGCTGGAAATGACATATTGGTGTACGCCGAATATTAACCAGAGGCATTACGTGTGTTGGGTGTTGGATGACGTTTGAAGGGTTGTGTACAGGACGTTTCAGCTGTGTTGCTGTAACTATTGGTTGGCAATGACGGGTTGGGTAAAGGTGAATTATGGGTGGCGTCTACGGGTGATTGGTGTGTTGATGTATATATGCCCAATGGGTATGAATGTTATTATGTAGGCAAGTGAATTGCTAATTTGTTTCGTCGGTGCATGTGTGTAGTTATGTTGTAAAAATACAGGCACAAATCATTTGCAAAATGACTGTGATAGGTCATGGCGAGCGCCTTTCAGCTCATGAAGCTAAACACAACAGCCTAACAATATAAATGTGTTGGTGGTACTCAAATAATGTAGTAGAATGAGCGACAAAGTTAACCGTACCAGTCTAACAATCTAAAAAAGGGCGGACACTTTCCGTGATGATTAGTTAATGTTAGCGAGTTAAGATCAACATTAAGCATGGCAATGATACGTTAGCATACGCCGAAATGAATTCACAGGCATTTGATATGTGTTAGTTTTCAAATGGCATGTGACGGTTATGTACATAAAGTTATTACCTAGCTGAATAGAATTCATGTAGAAACGTTTTTTGGGAGGAGGTAGCACGTTTTCATGTATAGTTAAGACGTTGCTTCTTTGGTTAAGGTATGGTTTATGAACAATTTGTGACTGTCTTATTTGATGTTCACATTTGGGTTAATGACATTAGCAAGTTGAGGGGTGTGATGTTATCTCAATGAAGGCTTGGTTGTGGCAAATGTTAAGGTGATAAATGTGTAACTTTATAATGCCTATGCAGGCGCTGTAGTGACAATGTTTTCTATTTTTTTAAACGACTGATGTGTAGTGTGTGAGCTGCTTGTAGCCTTGTTTGCTGGTTGTGACAAAGGGATATGGCAGTCGAATAATAAACTTGAAAACTAGAAATGAAGATGCAAGCGTTGCTAAGAATGATGATGGACTGTAGTTATCAGTTACCCAGTCTATGGCAGTTACAATTGGAGTGGCATTGCAACTAAAGCCAGCAATGCAATGTAGATGCAATAACAATGCCAGTGTGTGATAAATGTAGTAGCACAGTAGCAGGTATAGCAAGTGGGTAACACCATGACTAAGCTGACATTATAACAGCAGTAAAGGATAACAGTAATGTTTTGCAGACTATTAAAAATGAAAATGTAAAGTTTTTGTAAACAACCACACCATTGAACTTTGGACAGATACCAAGATAGCATACTGGCTAATTGAGAAGTAAACTACTGAATGAATAAAAGCTTAGCATTGTATTAAAACTTGTCCCATACAGTAAGCATTCTGTTTAATAAGGACATATACATTTAGGCTTGGACCCCCCTATATGTGCAATAGTATAGTTTGTAGTAGACATACATGCACTGACGGCTGAAATGCTACACATATCTGTACAATTGTCTGTGTTTAGCATGGTGTTACTCACCCAAATTTTTTTTTGCATGTACAACAACAACAAAACTGAGACCCTTTCAAGTACTTGGGTGAGGCTATTTGGTCCAGGCGATACTCGCCCCCAAAAAAAGCATGTGCAGCAAAAAAGAATATGAAACCCTTTAAAGTACTAGGGGGCTATTTGGTCGTGGCGATGTGCTGCAGCCACGAAGCAGCCAGTGGTGATGGAATGTAACCACTATCCGCAGATGCCACATTTGCTGTTGTAGAATGTGATGTAGCAAAGGCACTAATGTTGTTCATGTTGATGTTGTTGTTGAATGTTTTCTTGAAAACTTGTGTACTCGCTTTGGGCTTCTTGTGCATCTCAATAGATTTACCCTTATTATTGAAATGCATTTCTTGGAGGCCTGCCAATTTTTTTAGCTATCATTGGGTCTTTTATACTGGCCACATCTTCATGTTGTTGGTAAGTTCTCTGTTAAAAAAAATAATACAAGTAAAATTTATAGAACAATGTATATATGGTGTTAATCATTGTTTAGCTTGTCATAACTAAATAACAATTTTGATAACGCATTTGATTTCCATCGGTTGCTACACAGTCACCAAAAATATGAGGTTTTTGTGCAAGTTTGACTTCTGTGATTTGTACGGGGCTACTGCGATCTGAAAAGCCTTCGAAATGCGATAAGTATGATATGAAAACAATGAGATACATAGATAAAATTGTGGATGCTTGACAGTTGTGCCTAAGTGGTAGTTGAAAAAACCTCATGTTGTTGTGTGTGTTATATGTGTAAGTGATAGTGCGAGTCAGTATGTGTGTGCTTGTTGTAACTGGAGAAACTTCCTAGTAAGGAAATTGATTGTAAGTGTATATGATTTGGTGTACAAAATATTCTACCAAGCTATGCATTTGTAGAAAATATACATACCGACAATTCGTGAGAAAAGAATAAATCTACTGTCAGAGCAGGTTGTGTTCAAATAAATTTGTATTCGCCATTGACCTCTATTGCAACGCATACTGTAAACTAAGTTAATCCACTATTTGTGTGTGCATATTGTAGAGACACTGATTGAATGAATATGAGACACCACAACATGGTCGTTCATAAATATATTGTTATTATCTGTATGGTTGAAAATGTTTAACAGAAATAAATTTGTTGGGCAGTAATGTTATAACAAAGTGCATATGTCTGAGTAGGTTAACCAAAGTCTGAGCGACAATAAATGAATAATACGGAACATGCAATGACATGTTTGTGAAGCTGTAAACACATTTTGTACTTACTCCTGTGCCCGAAAATAGTCCATGTTCTGTGGTGCACTTCTGAATAGCTGAGTTCAGCACACCTTTGACTAAGCCGTATTGGTGCTCTGACGCTGCGACCATCTTTATGAAGAATTGGCACATTTTTGAAATATCTTCTGAATGCGCTGACGCTTCGGTAGACATGCCCGCATGGCTTGCCGCATCGTTACCAAAATCTCGCACGATATTCTTCCTCCACCTATCCATTATGTATTGCATTGGAAGCTTGTCTACCCTGTAGTTTCAGATCAGTACACAAAGGGAGTGTTGGTACATAAGTCCCTTACATTCAAATGAATGGCAACTGCAGAGAAGATTGTTCTGTGTAGAATCATACGTCACAACAAACTGTTTCATAACAAGTGGTGAGTCATTATCAGCTATGCAAATCCTACGATGTTCGTTAACACAGAATGTAGACAAAGTAGAAACATTGTCAATGAGGACAGCTTCACAGTAGAGCATCTGTTGTAGTTCGGCTTGTAATTTTTTTAATACATTTTGCGTAAATACCAAGCTAGCGTCCACCTCTATTTGGAATTCAGTCCATAGGGGGACCCCTTGATGCAAGTCACAAAAACCAGCTTTTTGCTCGTCCTCCAAACGTGCTTCTTGAGCCCTTTGATACTGATTAACAAACTGCTTCAAAGATGTTTTGAATTAACATACTTGTCGAAGAAGGAATTGATAGACTCGCTCCTCTGTGTAGTTGTCATGTCATCCTAAAAGAAATCATCGACGTATGTCGGGACCCACATGTGGTGTATCTAGTACATTCGTGCTAGCCACCCATCCTGATTTGCTTTACATGACCTTACTGCAACTTCCCACTTCTGTTCGAAGACAGTGATGGATGCACTGTCGTACACGGCATTCTTAATGAGTTGGGCTGTCATGGATTTTTTCCCTAGTTTGTCTGGCAACTTCCACATAATGTGCCACAAACATAGCCTGTGTCTAGTATTTGGAAAGATCGACTTAACAACATTGATGATGGATTGGGCTTGGTCAGTAACAATGCCCTTTGATGGGAAACCTTGCGGGCAAATAAAAATTGTAGATATTAAACTTGGAGTATTGAACACATCACAGCGTGATCAGAAATATAACAGAGTGATTTAATAGCAGCTGGTGGGCGTCTGTTATACCTACAATGAGGTGTAGTTTCTAAATATGGAAAAAAAATGAATGTTAATGAAGACATGATTTTCAGTACTATCATAGCGGGCGAAAATTATATCCGTGCTCACCCATGCACTACAAACATGTTTGGAATAGCCATATATAGTTTTTCGTTGTTTCCTCACATAGAAGACCATAGCCAAGCAGTATAGACTGGCCGTGGTGGTTAACACTGACGAAAGGAGAAAACAGAATTTCGTATCTATTTGTCAGGTATGTTGTATCGAACGTAACAACATCCCCGAAGTGTTTGTATGCCATCTGTGACCTCGCATCTGCCCAAAAGACATTATGAAGAACACCTTCCTCATTTAAGTCTAACACATAGAAGAACCCATCATTTTTTTTAACATTAAAATAGGTTTGTATTGCATGGGCATCACTTGCCCCTAGTCGTAGCTTCCGTGATTGAAGCAAATGGTTATTCAAATCTTTCTGAGAGAATGAGAGTTTGTCATACCCTCCGGCTTCGCACACTAGGGCAGTCATTGTTTTTTATGCCCCTATACCGGCTGCATCGTTTAAGTCAATATGCCTTTGAACCTCTATTGGAATTTTGCGCTTGCAAGGTAGTATCCTAAGCATCTTCTTGGACAATATTTGATGGTTGTGTGTTAATTCGACGTTACATATCTGATATTCACCGGTGATGGTGCGTTTCAGCTTAACGTGTGATGGGCACTGTGTTCGTGCGATTGGCTTGTAGCGGTACAATGTATCCTTGCATCTGGCTGGTGGTTTACCACCTTTGATACAAGTGTACGTGGCCCTTGAAGTCTCGTTACAATATCTTTCCTTATGCGAGTGTGAGATTTTAATTCCAAATCCAGCAACATCTGCATATGATTCGTAAAAATCCCTAGCTGCTTGCATACTAGGGAATAGATGGCCAACCTCTGGTGTTGTGTTGCTAGCTGGTGATTTTGGGGCAGTTGAAGGGATGTCAGTTGACGGTGTCTGACTTGAGCCTAACTCTCCGTCAATGGGAAGATATTCGTTGGCATCAACAGAATCTTGGTCAGGGTCTTCGTTTAAATCTATGTCAATGACTTCCGCCGACTAATAAAATAAAAACCATCATGGGAACTTGCATTCAAGTGTTAAGGGGAGGTAGACGATTATAATGAAATACAGTAAAACATGGTAGCATGATAATGGAAGACAGGAATATTTTTGCGGTTGTATGTAATAGAACAATAACAAGTGACATAATGTTTAATGATGTTGGACTATAGAAGTTTCATATCTTTAGTGGTACATGTTTAACAACCACTCAACTTCCAACATAACTAATAACCTAATCGCGTTGATATAGACGACACCCTGTTATTAATAAGCTGCGTTTATATTTTTACTGATGTATGTAACGGTGTACTAGTATATGGAAATCTATGGGGTTACGCATGTATCATGTGAAGAAGTGCGTCTAGGAGCACATGGAAATCCATGGTGTAATACATGTTTAACGATATGTCTTGTACCCAACAATAACAACGGACATAAAGACTTCCATTTGGGTAAAAAAAAAAAAGACATAGTTGTTTAGCTTCAAGCTCGTAGGTGTACATATATATGCTGGTGCATGTAAGTTGACAACATTTTGTAGTCCCATGGTTTGTTGTAAAAGGTAACTTTGGAGTTGTACAATGTAGCATGGCAGCATTCCAACAAGGTGTGATCGGATATGCAACCCATCATGACTACTGCGATCCAATGGTATGTGTTGGTAAAGGTGAACAAGGTAATATATGAACGAGATGTTATCTAGGTAACAAGTGAAGGTGTGAGCATGGCACCGTCAATATGTAGGACTATGGATGGCATGGGCAAACAACATCATAAACATAAATAACGTCATAAACGTCAATATGTAGGACTGAATTATAACAGACACCTACATAACAAGATGAAACAAAAATATGTAACAACAACTTAACAACACATGATTATATCAAAATATAGCAGATGAGCTATTATTTGGAAAAAAAATGTGTTGCAGCAAGATAGTAAATGACATATGTACGTGTTGTCGTTGGGAGAAGTATGTGTGGTATGTGCAAATAGAGTGGGGATATATGACTGCATTGTAAACACAACA
Organism: Alisma plantago-aquatica; assembly: GCA_963693085.1. Lineage (NCBI taxonomy): Eukaryota > Viridiplantae > Streptophyta > Magnoliopsida > Alismatales > Alismataceae > Alisma > Alisma plantago-aquatica. Next base: position 850,556,911 of record OY856413.1, read on the forward strand.
AAGCTAAACAGACGAATAAGGGAATTTGTTACATCAAGGTATCATGCAAGCAACATCTTTGGTATGGATACATGGGTTGTGACTGAAAAAAAGCGAGAACAACAATTGAATTTATTAAGGTAGCAGATGAGCAACATGACGAAGACCGCACTAGCAAGGTAATAGCTGAGAAAAAAGAGATATGGATGGCATAGACAAACAACATCATAAACACAAACAGTGTCATAAACGTCAATATGTAGGACTGAATTATAATAGACAGCTACATAACAGATGAAAAAAAAAGGTAACAACAAGTAAACAACACATGATTATATCAAAAGATAGCAGATGATTTACTTTTTGGAGAAAAAAAATGTGTTGCAGCAAGATAGGAAATGAGATATGTACGTGTTGACATTGGGAGGAGTATGTGTGGCATGTGCAAACAGAGTGGGAATATATGTCTGCATTGTAAACACAACAAAGCTAAACGATGAACAAGGGAGTCTGTGACATCAAGGTATCATGTGAGCAACATCTTTGGTATGGATACATGGGCTGTGACTGAAAAAAATGAGAACATCATTTGAGCATATGGTATGTAGTAGATGAGCAACATTACGAAGACCGCATTAGCAGGGTAACAGACGAGAGAAAAGAGATATGGATGACATGGGCAAACAACATCATAAACACAAACAACGTCATAAACATCAATAGGTAGGACTAAATTATAAGAGACAACTACATAACAGATGACACAAAAATATGTAACAACACGTTAACAACACATGATTTATATCAAAAGATAACAGATGAACTACTTTTTGGAAAAAAATGTGTTACAGCAAGATAGCAAATGGCATATGTACGTGTTGACATTGGGAGGAGTATGTGTGACATGTACAAATAGAGTGGGAATATATGGTTGCATTGTAAACACAACAAAGCTGAACAGATGAACAAAGGAATTTGTGATATCAAGGTATCATGTGAGTAACATCTTTGGTATGGATACATGAGTTGTGACTGGAAAAAGGTGAGAACATCAATTGAATTTATTAAGGTAGCAGATGAACAACATTACAAAGACCGCATTAGCAAGGTAATAGCCGAGAGAAAAGAGATACTGCAAACAACGACAAATGGTCACAACAAATTAACATCCCGGTCCAAAATAGTCACAACAAGTTAACATCCGAGCAAAATAGAGACAACACTAACATACGACGAAATGAAGAAAAAAAATCGAGTATAACATCTGCAGCGTGCGCATGTTGAGTTCGGTTACGAAAATTTTCACAATCCTATCGTGACCACTGTCATCCATAATCAAAATTGATAATCGTACTACGAGATGGTGCAATATGAGTTATAAGTACTAACCCAACAATTCAACCTACCAAAAACTAGAGAACTGACCTTGCCCGTTGCTTGATTATTCATGGTCGCATCCTCAATTGATGGGGAACCTCCTCGGAGTGTCTGGTATGGTCCGCTCGTGAAAGGGGGGCTAGTAGCCTGCGTTGGCGTTGGGCAGGTGACATCTGGCTCAGGGGAGGACTCCGACTGAAGGGTATTCATGGCCGCATCCTCAGTTATTGGGGTACCTCCTCGGAGTGGCTGGAAGGGTCCGCTTGTGAGGGGGGTGGCATCGGCGTTGGGCAGGTGTTCTCCGGCTCAATAGAGGTCTCTGACTAAAGGGTTACATCCGGTAGGGGCAGTGAGGAAGCAAGCAGCGGGGAAGACGGTGGTCGGGGAGAAGGGACGGAAAAGGGGGGAAAATCAAAATGAATCGAAGTATTTTTGAGTGGTTTGGTGGTGGAGCGGATTTGACTGGAACTAAGTGGGAGGGGGTCCTTTGGGGGTCGTGTAGGAAGACGACAGCAGTCGTCCCGGTTCTGATCCGCACATCTCGTCTGCTTATCATTTTCCAATAAGTAATAACGCCGATATGTTGACGTACAGTGGGTGAGACGGCGACTGGCTACGGGCCTTAAAAGGACAGTGGAAAATGACAGAGATCAAGCTGAGCGCAGAATCAACCTGTTTCACTTATAAAGCAGCCTTTTCTCAGTACTTCAAAATGCCGTCAGCTAGTGAGTTCCAATATTTTAATACGTCCGTCGTTCCTCGTCGGGTAAATGAGTGGAGCTGTAGAAGGCATCATAGATGAAGCTTAGATACAGGGCATCTGTCATCTGCATTTACTCTCCAGCTTCCTAAACCGTGGAGAGTACGTGACCAAGCGTGGTTTCAGCAGGTTCTTCGTGTGGAAACTGAAGAGCATTTTTATGCCAACCGACACGTATATGAATCGCGCGTGGTCCGTACTTAATTAAGTTATATATGGTATGATGGGTTAGGGTCTGACTTCACCCAATGGTGCAGATATTGTGTAGTTTATACCAAATTATAACCACTCCATGAAAATAAACCAAACATCGTATCCGCATTATGTCTACTACTATTTTTAACATGAGAAATCATATCCCTACTGTCAAAAACTTGCAGTTAACTGCATTGTAGTACCACACCACATCATGTATATATTTTTGATAATTATAGTAGAATTATACATAATATTTATGATATTGCACAAGAGAAATGAAAATAACAACATAGACAATCTGAAACGCTTTAAGTCAAATAAATATTTGATTCAAGTGAAAAACCATTCTAACTAGTATATATAAACGTAAGATTCTTTGACTACACATTCTTTTTCATTCTGAGTTCAGATATCATTCTCTTCTAAAATGGCTTATTGAGTCTTTATCTCACTAATATACAATCTTCACTTTTTCAAACAATATTATCTACTTAAAACAACCCCTCAAGTCTTTTTCTTAAAGTTGTCTTGTTTATTTTCAAGAATACAAATTATGTTTCTTTATTTTTTATATTTATTTTCATTGAGAAAGAAATAAGATAATGTCTAAAATTAAATATAAAGATATATTTTCTAGAAAAGAGATGAACTAGTTAAAATTAACAATATATGAGATTGGTAGAACATTTGAATTAAATAAGAAGAAAGATGATTATTAATAGATATAATTATCTCTTCTTGACTCTCACTCTCTCTTTTCTAACTCCTCATGTTCTTTTCACATTTCTTTATTTATATTAACTTGATTCTATCTATACTAATTACTACATCTTAATACTCCAACAATAGTAATAAATTTAATTCTCACATTAATTATCTATCACCCTTTTGCAATTTTTGAATGTTTCTAATCAATATAAAATAAGTCCATAAAAAATAAATGTAATATATTAGATGATTTATGACCCGAACTATTTTTTTCACTATTGTATGAATGACTGTATATGTTTATGAAATGCATAAATGATATTGAACGCAAAATATATAAAAGTAAAATATTTTTTGTTATATTTTCACATGCAAGAGATACATGTATATTTATAACAACTATGTGTACAATAATTGTAGAAAATGGAAGCTCAACTTCTCTATACATTAGATGTAATTTAAAAATAGAGATATAGCTAATTATGTGAGAACATGAACAAATAGTGTGATTGGAATAATATTTTATATATACTTATATATTTTTAAAATGAATTTTAGAAGTGATACTTTTTTTCTTCCTACTTTTTTTCTAGAACTATAATCACACCATACCATAATAGTTTTAATAACTATTTGGTGCGGTCATGCAGTGTAAAATGTGGTGTAGTTATCTGCATATATGGATTTTTCTCAACACTCCATCATCCCTACACCCGAGAGAAGTCTCTGGACTATATGTAGTAGTAATGAACCTAGGGTCTAGAGATACCATTGAACTAGTAGGGATAGAGGAAACTCTAGTGGAAGAAGTCTTGTGCATGACCCAAAAGTATTATCAAGTTCGACCAACAAAAATCTTGTGAAGAAAGAAAACTATGTGATGCATGCCCCTAGACAATCAAAACTTAAAATTTTTCATGACTTTTGTGATTTTCTAGTATTTTCTTGGCTATTTTATTAGATTCTACTTCTTATTAGGTAACATTGCATACTTAGTTATTCTCAAAGGATATATTATTTATATTCTCTCCCATAATAGAAAATCATAGTCCTTTTGTTGCAATTTTGTCAACTCTAGGTGGCTTTGCTGGGAGATGTTTGTATGATTATTTTAACTCAAATCTTATATTGGGGAAAACATCGAATAAGAAGTGTGAGTGAATTATTAAGTGGGGTCCAAGTGTCAACTCACAAACTAATGCTAAAAAACAAACACAACACTACAAGTTGGTAAGTTGTGTGGCGATAACACATGTTATTTTATCATAATTGATGTTTATTTTAAAAGCACATAGTTCATGTAAAGAAACTTGCATGTATAATAAAATGAAGAACACTTATTAGAATCTTATGTTTAAATTTAAAAAAGTTGAACATTTATATAAATATAAGATCACAAACAATTGAAACATGGATATATATCTAATAAAGTAATCCAAAGGACAAACAAGTCAAAATGTGGTGATATATAAGAAGTTTCGGTCAATATATAGTGCATACATGATGAAGTATGATAATACTTAGTTAATTACTAGAATAAAACTTATGGTAAGATCGAAATTGTATGTCTTTTTAATATGCCTCTACTATATGTACTATATATAGCATATATTTTAGTAGAGATATGCAGTATGCCTAATGAGATATATGCCATGTGTTAGTGTTGTATTTTTTGTGTGTTTTGCAATTTATGCATAGATTGATGCACGACTAAAGGGGAATTTTATTTGTAATTGATTGTGTATCTAAATACATTGACAATATCATTGATTATCATTTCATGTTAAAAGTTCATAATTTGATACATCTTAGAAAAGAAATATATTTAGAGTAGAACATTGTCAACATAATTGATGTCATCTCACATTGCAAAGGAAAATGGATGTTTTCCTAACAAAGAGAAATCTAAAGGATAAACAAGTGAAATTAGCTCCTATTTTAATTTCAACTATTTACTTTTACTAATAAACAATTATACTACTATAATAAGAAGAATAGTAAAGAGTTTTACAGGGTATCAAGTCTTTTATAATTAGGAAATCTTAGGGTGGTGTAGGGAAATATGGCATCAGGTAGCTAGAAGAAATAAAAAAGTTACTATCATATTTCTCATTAAACCAGCAGATCGCGTCAACAACTATTTAATAGAAATGATGGTTTCGAGGATATACCTGGTCATGGAGCAAGTCCAGTGACAATCTCCTCATTATTATAGTCATGCAACTGTCTTCTAGTTGCACTGAGACGACGTCTACTACAACTCTTGATCTTCGCCATGGCAAGCATGTTGACATTGTCTTCCTAGAAGCAGGCAACAACCTCATTGCATTTATGGAAGTCCACACAGACCTCCTAGAACTCATGTCATCCTGCTAGAACAGACAGGAAGGAGTTGTCCCTCTTGTTGATGTACTAGTCACCAACTTTCTCTTCCATAATTGCTCCCCCTTGCTATCCCTCTCTTTATCGGATAAGACTTGCTCGAGCTCTCTATTGGTTACCGCAACCAGAGAGGATAATAATTGTAAGAGGTAATTGAGTTGTGTTTCTCGGAAGCCCCCTATATACCTCTATTCATAGGAGGGGTTAGGGTCAGGGTTCCTAACTTGTGTGGGAGTGGAAGAAATAGGAATTTCACAAATTTTTGCAACCTGCGATAGGAGAAAAGGTCAATTCACCAGTGAACTGATCGGTTGACATGAGATCTGGTTGGTTCACCCAGTGAACCGGTCATTTCAAAATGTTTTCCAATCACAATTGTATTCATAATTCTAATCCAACTAATGTATGACATGATGTCAACACTAATACTTGATGCAATCAAATTGCATATCTAAACTAGACAGTTCATCTCATGAATAGGTCGAATCACGACCATGAGCCGATTGGTTCACATAGTGAACCAGTCGGTTTGTGCCTGATTCATCCAGAATTTAGCCAATGCAATATTCAATCAACCTGACACTCCAACAAGCTGTTTCATCATATGAACTGATTGGTTGGGAGTCTAGTCAGTTGATTTGTTTGCTTGAATTGAATACCTAAACACTTTAGCAATCAATTCAATTATCATTCATGATTAAACTCCTCTTCTAGGTGTATGCTATGTGTGTGACCTTATAGGTTCCAAATTACATTGGTAGTGAATGTCCATAACCAATTATGAAATCACAAGCAAACAACAATGCTTAGTCACACATCATTGCTACCCAAGTAAATGCAAAGTTGGAGAACAACTTTAACCTACAATCTATATTTTGTGTTGTGGTGTTTGTATAGTTCCTTTTTCACTAATATCCAAATTGAACTTGAGGCATGTAATAGTCGTCCTTTTCAACATTCAATTTATGTTCCTTTCTATAGTAGACTGTCTGAGATATATGTAAGATCAATATAACATATTGACTCACATGTGCATGGCCATACATTTCTCAGACTCATTAATCAAGTGGCCAGTATATCATACTCCTACGAGAGGGACAAATCCCATATACATTAGTCGCAATCATCCCCATCTCATAGTACATCCAATCATTACCTTTATGGAAACCCTTATTTAGGATTACAATGGATGATGTCAAAGTATAGTGAATGACATGTGATGAGTGTAGTGACTTCAGGTCTAAGAACCACAATCACCACCAACACTATGAGAACTAACTATTAATACCATTGTCATGGTTTCCATGTGTCTCTCTCATGGTGGGTTTGTATGATACACTATTATCTAACAAGTATCTATGTGCTTGGTTTGATATCACATATCACGACTGATGAGATTATGTCATCGACCAACACACGTTCTAGTCTTATGTATTATTGCTATCTATCAACCTTCAACAATATCATCTGACTAGGGACATAATGAGAATGTGTATACTCTTAGCATCTGTATGATCTCATTGTTTAAATCGTGTACTTAAAGAAATAACTCATTGAGTAATATCATTCTCAAGACATTTATTATGTTACTTCATTATCTCATAACTAAATAAAATAGAATAAATTGGAAACATGCCTTTATTATTAATCAAATAATTTACAAATTATGTCATTACAATCATCATATGATTGACTCTTTGAGCATACATACCAACATGCTCCCACTTGTACTTAGAGCCAATCACCCATGAATTTCAATCCAAGCAATCTAACATGAGCATCATGCTTCTACTGTGAAAGTGCTTTAGTCAAGCGGTCAACAACATTGCTCTCAGTTGGTACTTTACAAATCATCACATCTCCTCATAATAAGCTCTCTCGTATGAGATGGAAGCACCTTTGTATATGTTTGTAATGTTGATGCGATCTAGGTTCCTTAGCTTGTGCAATAGCTCTATTGTTGTCACAATACAATTCAATTGTGTCGATGATGCTTGGAACAACCCAAGTTCAAAGATGAACTTCTTGATCCATACAACCTCCTTTTCTACATTCGATGCAACAATATACTCAAACTTTGTTGTATAATTGACAATTGTCTCTTGCTTGGAATTCTTCCAACTTACAACTCCGTTGTTGAGGCAAAACACAAATGTTTTTGCAATCTGTAATCATCTTTGTCAGTTTGGAAGCTTGCATCGGTGTAACCCTTTACCATCAACTTTTCCTCTCCACCATAGACAAGAAACTAATCCTTAAATCTTCTCAAGTACTTTAGGATATTCTTAACGGTTGTCCAGTGAGCATCACTTAGATCTGACTGATATTTTCTCATCATGCTCAAGGCATATGAGACGTTTGAATGGATACACAATATTTCATACATGATAGATCCAATTCTAGATGCATATGGAATCTTACTCATGTGTTTCCTTTCTTCACAAGAACTGGGACATTGAGCTTTAGATATGGAAACTCCATGACACATGGGCATTTTTCCTCTCTTTGAGATCTTCATGTTGAACCTCTTCAACACTTTGTCAATGTATGGTGCTCTGACTTAGTCCAAGAATCCTTCTAGATCTATCTCTATAGATCTTGATCCCCAAGATGTAGGATGCTTCTCCCAAGTATTTCATAGAAAACATATTTCCCAACCAAGTCTTTACCTTTTATAAAGTAGGGATATTATTCCTCATCAATAGTATGTCATCCACATACAATATGAGGAATACAATCATGCTCCCACTAACTTTCTTGTACACACAAGGTTCATCTTCATTGTTAGTAAAGACAAACTCTTTGATTGTCTCATCAAAATGAAGATTCCAGTTCTGAGATGCTTGCTTCAATCCATAGATTGACCTCTGTAGCTTATAGACTTTATTTTCATCCTTTGGATTTATAAAACCCTTATGTTGTGTGATGTTCACATCCTCAAGAAGATTCCCATTAAGGAATGCAGTTTTAATATCCATCTACCAAATCTCATAGTTACGATAAGCTGCAATTGCAAGCATGATCTTGATGGACTTAACCATGGCTAGTGGAGGAAAGGTTTCGTCATAGTCAACACCTTGAACTTGTTTGAAACCCTTTGAAATCAATATGTCCTTATATATTTGTACCTTACCATCCATGTCAATCTTCTTCTTAAAAACCCACTTGCGCCCTATGAGTTTTACACCTTTAGGTGGATCCACCAAGGTCCATACCTTATTGGTGTACATGAATTCCTTCTCAGATCTCATGGACTCAAGTGATTTCTCAGACTCTGGACCCTCAACAGCTTCTACATAGGTTGTTGGCTCACCATCTATGACTAACTCACCACCTTCTTGAGTTACAAGATATCCAAATCTTTCAAGTTCAAGGTGTGTCCTACTAGATCTATGAGGTTCTTGTGTTACTTGTGGAATTTGAGATTCAACAACACTTTGTGATTCTCTTTGTTCCTCGTGTACACCTATTGGTTCAATGTTTTCTTGTTGGTCTCAAACCTCTTTGAGTTCCACTTCCCTCCCATTGATTCCTTTAGAAATAAATTCCATTTTTAGGATTACATCATCTCTGGAAACAAACACTTTTCTCTTAGATAGGGAATAGAAGTAATATCCTCTGGTCTCCTTAATATATCCAAGAAAGTAAAATTTATCAGACTTAGGGCCAAGCTTTTCAGAAAACATTTTACTTACATAAGCTTCTCATCCCCCAAATCCTCATAAAAGAATATTGGGATGCTTCCCAGTCCATATCTCATATGGTATCTTTTGAATCGATTTAGATGGTACTCGATTTAGTGTAAATGTGGTGATTTCAAGAGCATAACTATAATGACCCCACCCCTCAACAACCCCCAATTAAGGAAGGCCAAGAATCTATAGTAGTTATCCCAAATTAGGATCATATGATTTTGCAAATAATAAAAAATAATTGTTAAATTCTACCACAACTATGCTTAAAATAGGATTAAAAAGTTCTTTTCACATACCTTTCAAAAGTAAGATTTTAGAACTTTACTCATAGAAAGAACTAACTATAATCCTCCGAACATTATTTTTCCTTGTTCTTTTTCAATGTCACCTTTTATTGAACATTCACTTTTCATAAACATAACTACATATTGCGCTAAAACGCCGAAAAACAAAACATTGGTCAGTATAATATACTGGTATGTGTGGGAATTAGAATGTTTGCATCTAGTTGTACCAACATATTGCAACCAAATTATTGTTTAATAGATCAAACTTTACATCTTAAACATAACTAATCAATCATGACATATCCAAGCCTCTGTGTTGTCCCTGCAGTGGACATGGATACTACCTTTCTCATATGGTAGATCCCAAATATCCCCTTTGATGCTACCCTAAAGGTAGACCAAGACATAGAGCTATATAGTCATATGAACCTACCCAAAGGTAGATCAAAAATCAACTCATGATAACCTAATGATCCTACCATAGGGGTAGACCAATACCTAGGTCATCAATTTATCACATATACTCAAAGCTACAGAGGAGGACTAGGATTTGAGTTAGTCATGCATATATTTATGGTGATAGCCATAGTCACTTTATAATTGCAAGAATTAAAGTTCATCCAAGCAGTTATTTCAAGCAACCAATGAAACCCAAGAATCACTGTGAAACTAGAGCGATTAGCCATAAGCGTAACCACATACCTTATTTGGAAGCCTCAAAACCAACTAAGACAATTAGTCCAATCAAGAAGTCCAATTAACCAAGTCAAGCAACAAATCAAGCAAAACTTAACCCTAATAAGCATTCACAACACCTAATGGTTACAATCTCATCCAAACATCTTTTATTGACTTGGGATTCAACTCTAAGGTTTCTAAGTCTTATTAGGTTTTTTTTATTATTGAGTTATCATTAGAATCATGCTCCTAATTATTGGATTCATATTACCGTTCACATTAAGTTCAATAACAACATGACAAGTTAGGATCTTTAACCCTAATTCTTCACATTCATGGTTATTCATTTCAGAAACCTTAATATCATTATCTTGATCATAATCATTTGAAGTTACCATATATTACATATTATCAATTTTCACCTTAGAGGATCATGATTAACAACTTATTCATAAAAACTAGGGTTTTGTGCATTTAACACATATCGCTTATAATGAAACCCTAACTTTAACAACATATGAACTTTCAACCCCAAAATAGGTCCAAGATGGCCTTTTATCTACTAAGATTAAGCTTCATCCATTAATATCATTTACACAAGTGATGACCATTAAAACCATGTAACTAGGGTTTCTATGCATATTTTACATTAAAGATTGCATATTTATCACTTCTAGGAAAGGAAATAGAATTAGACTCTAAAACCATTTTTTAGATTCATCTCATCTTTCGAATCAACTTTCATATATAACTTGTCTAATTTCAAGTTACCAATTTACTTCTAGAAATTAATCAAGATAGGAAATAATTGGCCAATAGGGATTTGGCACGACAACATCGCACGCCTAAAATTGACTTACATATTGGCTAGCTCATCACGTAGAAAGACCATTGCGCCCTTTCACCCTGTGTATGTGGTGAGGGGCAAATGGGTCATTTTGTTTTGTCGCATCTTCCTCCTCGCGGTGCTACCTACTCCCAGTCGTACACGACTTCATGCCTGAGCCTCTGCTCCTTCCTGGGTTCCAACGACTTGGATACGGTTGGGGAGGTCACCCAATCCACCATCAGACCTAAAGGGATCCCAAGCACAAACAAAGGTGATAAGAGAGGGGTGCTCCATGCTCCACGCCGCTGAAGGGCATTGTAGGTTGCTAGGTAGGGAAAATGGGGTTGAAGACTCTCCCTGACTGCCCCTATGCCATGTTTGTGAAAGGAAGATCTCCAGGAGCATTCCAACCCCTTCCCAAGACATGAAGTCTATCAAGAAGCCTTACATAAACTCACCCCATCAAGAAGGTGCTGAAAAAAACCTCTACATCCATGGAACACCTACTGGGTCGTATAGGATTGGTCTATCCAATGTTGTTCTCCCCCTTAAGCAAGGACCCTTCTACCTTATATAGGTTTTGAGGGATATGACTAGGTGCATGAGTCGGTGGGGAGTAGGGTTTCCAACCATGACTAAGGAAAAGGAAAGGAAACTCAAGAAAAAGAAAACTTCTCTTTTGATTAAACCCCAAGATAGTAAAAAAATTATATACTTCCCATGGTAACTCTTTTTCCCATAAAATTTTAGGGAAACCTTGGATTAGACATTATTCATTTCTTGGCAAACATTGATTCCAACATATTTGTTAACAACTCTAAACTTGATCTTTTAAGGATAAAACTGAGTATTTAGAAAATAAATTCCTTAGGCAACAAGATACCTTGGAAACCTCTAGATTATCTCCCATAATTTTAGACTATGATTTTCTTTCATCTAAAGTTATCCAGAATATTTATTTTTGGCACAAGATTCCCTTTTTCCTATTTTGTTTCACAAGGACTTCTATGTGAACTTTCAATTATGGGAATTTGAATAAATCACATTTCTTTCCCATCGTTACTCCAATTGGCTCCAAATTTTAAAGGAATGTTTTTAATAATTATATCTTGGTTTAGGCATGATTTGATTCAAAATACAAAGATAAAACAACCTTTTCTGGCCCCTTCAGCGATTACTTTATTTGTATTATTTTAGTCATCAAATCAATCTTTTTCCCTTTCTATTTTCATATTTTCTTTATTTTGATTAGTTTTTTTATTAGGACCATGTAAAACTGGAATTTCATTACCAGTGATCAGCTATACCACTTTCTAGAAAATTCTACATGATTCTCACAAATGTATTACTTAATTTTTATTAGACTTTTCCTTTTTCTTAGTATTGGATTTTCTTCTCTTCCATTTCCTTTATCCATTATTGGGATAAAACAATAAAATTCATAAAATATATCATTTAAGGGAAATTTGCAAAGAAATCCATTCCTTAAAATAAAGCACACAAATTTCCAAACAAGTCTCTTTTCATAGAATAATTACATTTCAACTTTTAAAATATAAGAAAAGTTGATGTTATAACATCCTTCCCCTCTTATAAGAATTTTTTCTTCAAAATTCAACAAATTAAACAAACAATTTGGGGTAAGCCTTTTCCATGTCCATCTTCAACTCCCATGTGGCTTCATCCTCTCCATGGTGCTTTCAAAGAACCTTTACCATCTCTATTCCTTTACTGCTAAGCTCTTTCACCTTGGTATCCAGCACCCTCATAGGTGGCTCAGGGGAAGTCAGCCTCCCTTGGAGTTCAATAGGTTCAATGCTCAACACCTGGATCGGGTCCTTCACAATGCACTTCAGATTGGGCACAAGGAATCTATCATATGTCATACCATACCGAGGGGGTAAGGCTAAATAATCAACTTCACTAATTTGTTCTAAAATCTCAAACGGACCCACATATCGGTGACTCATCCTTCCTATGTTCTTAGATGTAGCTTGAATGGGTCAGGTTTTTAGAAACACTCACTCACCCACAGTGAGGTGCAAGTCAGTCCGCTTCACATCAACATACAACTTCTGTAAATCATGGGCTCTCTTTATCCTTTTCTTGATTAAAGTGACTTTATCAGCATACAACTATAGTTCCTCTAACCTCAATAAGGTCCTTTCACTGATATCATTCCACTGAAGATGTGACCAACACAACCTCCCATAGAGAGCTTCGTATGGAGGCATCCCAATACTAGCATGGTTGTTGTTATTGTAAGAAAACTTAGATAGGGGCAGGTACTTCTCCCATGATTCACCCCAATTAATCACACATGCACTCAACAAATCCTCTAACGTCTAGTTCCCTCTGACTGTCCATCAGTCTGGGGGTGATAAGTTGTGCTAAACTTTAGTCTAGTACTGAGTTCTTCATGTACTTGCTTCCACAACTTGGAAGTGAACTTAGGATCACAATCAGGAATAATCGATCTCAGAATACCATGCAGTCGAACTATCTTTCTAACCTACATTCAGCTAGGTCTGCTACCTTGGTAGCAATTTTTAAGGCTAGTAAATTTGTTGGCTTGGTAAGGAGATATACCACAACCCATATTGCATCATGACCTCTCTTGGTCATGGGGAGACCCACCAAGAAGTCCATGGTGATCTGTTCCCATTTCCACTCAGGAATTTCAAATGAATGTAGCAGTCCACTGGGTCACTGGTGTTCATCCTTCACCATCTGGCACGTGAGACAACTGGCCACAAATGCCTCTATGTCTCTCTTCATCCCCGGCCATCAAAAGTACCATTGCAAGTCCTTAAACATCTCGGTAGGTCCAGGGTGTACCGTGTACTTAGAACCATGAGCTTCTTACACGATATGATTCCTCAAGGGAAAACCTTCAGGAACCCAAATATGACTCATGTAACGGATTCCACCATCTACTCCTACTGAGAGATGGGTATGAGGTTTCTCTAACAAACCTTTCATCTTGTCAAGCTCTAGGCTGGCTAACTGGGCAGCTACTAATTCAGTCAACATGTCTCATTTTATTTGGATGTTAGCCACACAGATCCGATCTTCTAACGAATGCAAAGTACACCTAGCTAACTCTTCTAGTTCTCTCCACTGACTATACAAGACAGTTGCACACATGAGTTGTTTCTAACTAAGATCATCTTCTACTACATTAGCTTTTCCAAGATGAGAGGTGATGGTAAAATTATGGTCTTTCATATACTCCATCCATCATCTTGTCTCAGGTCTAGGTCCTTCTAAGTCTGGAGGCAATTCAAGCTCCTGCATCCATTATTTTAGTCACCAGATTCAATCTTAATTTATAGAATTCAAACTACACGTGATAATTATATCCTCATCTAAAATTTCAATTTGGCGATTACCTTTGTTCATTTATTTGAAATCTGCTCATCGGGTGTGGTAATTCCTCCTTTTCTCAATTATCATAAAGATATTTAGATTTAAGTATTTATTCCTCATATCACTTCTATTCCTAGTGTAGCATATGTCTGACCCATCTCTCACATTCATAACAAGATGAAATAAGCATTTGGATGTAGTCCAAGTAGAAAGCTCATCCGATTCCAAGAATAGAGAAGGTGCATCACACATCACCATTTTATTTTCAAACCTAGGTTGAATTATCCATGAATACCACCATTCTATCCACACTTGTAGGAAAAAATTTCCACATAACCCTTCGAGTCTTGTCATAACTCCTTAGTCATTTCCTCAAGGTCTCTAGGGTGCCAGTACTTTTGGGGGTGATCTTACCCTTTTGCATCTGAGGGGTGCCTCTCACATTTACCCCTCAGGCCCCATGAACTCATGAAGGTGGTCAACCTCCTAACACATGGGCCTCGGGAAAACATAGTCGTTACCTTCTGACCCTATGGTCTTGCACATTCAGGGAACAATCAACTCCTACTCCCATCAATGTCATCCCTACTTGACCTTAGGATTGACTTAGGGTTCTATCGTAACTTTATTTTATTTCATCACACATTTTGCTTGTGGGTCTTTTGATGATATCCAATCACATTTTATCCTTTATAATTCTCACCCAAATTTACTTCATCTCTTAGGGAACTCATAGTTTCCCTTATGTCCCTATATGGGAAACATGGCAAGCTACCCATTTGGGCCAAGCCCCATTCTATCGGTCACTTCCATAGTGACTTTTCTACATGTTCCTTAGAGATGGTCATACTTGGGGTATAAAGAATCATACTCAATCTATGTGCTTTTTTGCATTGTGAACTTAATCTCTCAAGTTATTTTAAGTGACCTTTAATGCTACCTCAGGCATATTTCCTATTATTCCACCCATTCATGTCGCTAGCAAGTAGACAATTTATAAACAATTTCTAAGTTTTCTGTTATGTCATACTTGTTCATCATTTCTCAAGTTTGGACTAGTTTCATACATATGTATGTTACCAACTTGTGTGGGTGTCTCGTCAAACATATATCTCAGTCCAAGTGGGGTTTCCTTTTACCCAAAACTTGAGGAGGTGTCATGCTTATTCCTTATGAAATCATTCAACCTTGTGATCACTATATGCACCAGATACCACCACATCCTCTCTTGGGTCTACATCCTCAACATTACTCATCTAAATTGCATGACTGAGCCGCTCAAGCACATACTGAACCAAAACATGATATAGAATTCTCCTCCCAACTTTCTCTTCCTACACAAGGGATACCTATCTGAGTCAGAGGCTTCACATCATATTACCATTCCTTACCTCTCAAGGATCTTGGGACTCTTTCACTCAACTAGATGGTAGGTACTTTTATCATCTATACATATGTATAAGAAGCCTCTCTCTCTTTTCTAGGGTTTGGTACTTCCAAATACATCTAGGGTATAACAAGCCTCTAGGGATCATGCATAAAGAAACTCAACTCATCCACTTGGGGTAGTCTAGTTTAGGACACATCATGCAAATCTTTCTTGTGATTCCTCATGTCTTGGAGTCTAGGTGTCCAACCTTGTCCTTTTGGGTCTCACTCTCTCTTGAGTTAACCCTATAACCGATCTTACAACTAGAGGTTCCCTCTTATAGACGAAGCTGAGGTTCCTACATATTCACATCTTACTTTCACTTAGCTTGCCTTATGATGAAGTGTACTATCAAATCTTATGTCCAACTGAGGTCATAAAAAATGACATTGTCTCCTTACGTAACACGAAGCTCCTCATACATTTCCTCCAGTATTACTATCTCTTACTCATATCTGAGTGGAAACACACTCATTAGGGTTCCTACTTGGGGGAGTTTAAACTTTTTATTCCCCACTAACCTTCTAATTTAGGATGTTATCTCTCTCATATATATTTTCCCTTTTCAGGGACAACCCACCCTAGGTCGGGTCACCAAAACCAAAAGTTTCACTAGGGGTCATGCAACCACTTATTGTCTATGTATCCCATGCATACTCCAGTCCTCCACGTATATCATACATGCCTAACCTACGTACTTGCATGCATGGACAAACTAAGATATCCAACTTATTGAGTTCTCTCTTTCTCTATTCACTGCTTAAGGTTTTGGGTTGAGGTTAGGGTTTATAACCTGCACTTTAAGTTTTGCGAGTCTCATGACCCACTGGGGTTGTTTTCCCTTACTAGCCCTAGTTCCATCTAGGGTTTAGCTTTATAGGGGAGAAACCCATCAAACATTTTCTCTTTATCATTATGTCCACTTTTATTATTTGGCAGAGGATGTCTTCATTCTTAACACTCTTATCCCCAAACCTCATAAGGAAGTGGAGAGAGAGAGAAAACCTTAAGCACTTTAAAGTTTGTCCAGTGAAATGGGGTAAAGAAGGGATGAAAGTAGATGAGAAATCCTAGAGGTATCTTATTTTGAGTCAAATCCTCATATTTTGGCCAGGCAGTCACACGGATTCCGGGAGTCCTCATAAACTGACTAGCGACGTGGGGGGAAATCTTGCCAGCCCCCAGATCATGATCCTTTTCTAGACACCCCCATCTTTGGAAAATTCTCTAATAACTCCCTTGGGCTCTAAGGAATTTGTAAAATTTAATAATTATTAGATATTATATGGAAAACCATGCTCTGATACCAAATGTAACGACCTCACCCCTCAAAAATCCCCAATTAAGGAAGGTCGAGAAGCTAGATCTGTTATCCCAAAATTGGATCATACAGTTTTGCAAATAATGAAAAATAATTAATAAATTCTATCACAACTTGTCTTAAAACTGGATAAAAAATTCTTTTCACATACCTTTCAAAAGTAGGACTTCATAACTTTACCCACAGAAAGAACTAACTATAATCATCTGAACATTATTTTGCCTTGTTCTTTTTCAATGTCACCTTTTATTGAACATTCAATTTTCATAAATGTAACTGCATATTTCCCTAAAACATCGACAAACAAAATGTTAGTCAGTATAACGAATTATATTGGTATGTGGGAGAAACAAAATGTTTGCATCTAGTTGTAACAATATATTGCAACCAAATTATAGTTTAACAGATCAAACTTTACACATTAAACATAACTACTCAATACCTGACATATCCAAGCCTCTATGTAGTCCCTACAGTGGGCATATATACTACCTTTCTCATATGGTAGATCCCAAATATCCCCTTTTGATCCTACCCTAAAGGTAGACCAAAGCATAGAGTTGTATAGTCATGTGATCCTACCCAAAGGTAGATCAAACATCGACTCATGATAACTTGATGATCCCACCAAAGGGGTAGACCAATACTTAGGCCATCAATTCCTTTTATATACTCAAATTCGTAGAGGAGAACTAGGATATGAGCTAGTCATGCATATATTAATGGTGATATCCATAGTGGATTTATAGTTGCAAGAAGTAAAGTTCATCCAAGCAATTAATTTCAAGCAACCAGTAAAACCTCAGAAATCACCATGAAACTAGAGCAATTAGCCATAAGTGTAACAACATACCTTATTTGGAAGCCTCAATATCAAGCAAGATAGCTAATCCAATCAAGAAGTCCAATCAACCAAGTCAAGCAACAAATCAAGCAAATGTTGATCCTAAAAAGCATTCATAACACCTAATGGTTACAATCGCATCCAAACATCTTTTATTGACTTGGGATTGAAGTCTAAGGTTTCTAAGCCTTATTAGGGTTTCCTTGTTATTGAGTTATTATTAGAATCATGCTCCTAATTATTAGATAAATATTACCCTTCACATTAAGTTCATTAACAACATGATAAGTTAGGAACTTTAACCCTAATTCTTCATATGCATGGTTATTCATTTTAGAAACCTTAAATATCATTATCATGACCATAATCATTTTAAGTTACCATATGTTTCATATTATCGATTTGCACCTTATAGGATCATGATTAACAACTTATTCATCAAATCTAGGGTTTTGTGCATTTAACACCTATCTCATTTTATGAAACCCTAACTTTAACAACATATGAACTTTCAACCCCAAAATAGGTCCAAGATGACCTTTTATCTAAAAAGGTTAAGCTTCATACATTAATATCATTTACACAAGTGATGACCATTAAAACCATGAAACTAGGGTTTCTTTGCATATTTTACATTAAAGATTGCATCTTTATACACTTCTATAAAAGCATTAAAGATTTCATCTTTATACACTTCTATAAAAGAAATAATAACTAGACTCTAAAATTATTTTATTTAGATTCCTCTCATTTTTCTAATCAACTTTCATATATAACTTGTCTAATTTTGAGTTACCGATTTACTTCTAGAAATTAAACAAGATAGGAAATAACTTGCCAATAGGGAGTGGACACGTCAGCATCACACACATAAAATTGACTTACATGTTGGTTGGCTCATCATGTAGAAAGACCATTGTGCCCTTTCATCCTATGTACATATTGAGAGACAGACGGGTCATTTTGTTCTATCGTTTCTTCCTCCTTGTGATGTACCTGCTCCCATCCATATGCGACTTCATGCTTGAGCCGCTGCTCCTTCCTAGGTTCCAATGACTCAGAGATGGTCAGGGAGGTCACCCCATCCACCATTAGACCTGAAGGGATCCAAAGCACAAACAGAGGTGATCGAAGAGGGGTGCTCCATGCTCCACACCGTTGAAGGGCATTGCAGGTTGGTAGGTGGAGAAAAGGGGGTTGAAGACTCTCCCTGACTGCCATAATGTCATGGTTGTGAAAGAAAGATCTCTAGAAGCTTTCCAACTCCTTCCCATGGCATGAAGTCTACCGAGAAACCTTGCATAAACTCACCTCATCAAGAAGGTGATGAATAAAAAACTCTACATGCATGGAGCACATGTTGGGTCGTGTAGGATTGGTCTATCCAGTGTTGTTCTCCCCCTTAGGTGAAGGCCCTTATTCCTTATATAGGTTTTGAGGGATATGACCAGGTGTATGAGTCAGTGGGGAGTAGGGTTTCCAAGTGTAACCAAGGGAAAGGAAAGGAAACTCAAGAAAAAAAACTTCTCTTTTGATTAAACCCCAAGATAGTAAAAAAAGGTTATATACTTCCCTCGGTAACTCTTTTTCCCCTAAAATTTTAGGGAAACCTTCAATTCTAAATTATTTCTTTCTTGGAGAAACATTGATTCCAAAATATTTGTTAATAACTATAAACTTGAACTTTTTAGAAAATACATTACTTAGGCCACAAGATATCTTGGAATCCTCTAGATTTTCTCCCGTAATTTTAGACTGGAATTTTCTTTCATCTAAAATTATCTAGGATATTTATTTTAGGCACAAGATTCCCTTTTTCCTATTTTGTTTCACAAGGACTTGTATGTGAACTTTTAATTATGGGAATTTGAATAAATCACATTTATTTCTCATCTTTACTTCAATTGGCTCCAAATTTTAAAGGAATCTTATTAATAATTATATCTTGGCTTAGGCACGATTTGTTGTCAAAATACAAAGATCAAACACCCTTTTCTTTCCCCTTAAGAGATTACTCTATTTGTTTTATTTAAGTCCTCTTTGTCCCTTTCTATTTTTCACATTTTCTTTATTTTGATTAGTTTTCTTAATAGGACCATGTGAAACCGAAATTCCACTACTAGTGGTCAGCTATACCACTTTCTAGAGAATTCTACATAATTCTCACAAATATATTACTTAATTTTTATTAGCCTTGGCCTTTTTTTTAGTATTGGATTTTCTTCTCTTCCTTTTCCTTTATCCATTAGTGGGATAAAACAATAGAATTCATAAAATCTATGATTCAAGGGAAATTTGCAAAGAAATCCATTCCTTAAAATAAAGCACACAAATTTCCAAACAAGTCTCTTTTCATAGAATAATTACATTTCAACTTTTAAAATATAAGCAAAATTGAGGTTATAACAATAACCCTGGAAGGTAGTTGGAAGTTCATCTAAACTCATCATTGATCGTACCATATCCAACAATGTATGATTTCTTGATACACCATTGTGTTGTGGTGTTCTAAATGGACTCCATTGAGATATGATCTCATGGGCTCGCAGAAGGTCCTCAAATAATGGCTTAAGTATTCTCCACCTTGATCAATTTGATGTGCCTTAATACTTTTCCCAAGTTAGTTTTGTACTTCATTCATAAACTCCTTGAACCTATCAAGAGTTTCTGACTTATGTTTCTTCAAGTAAACATTGTCATACCTACTGAAGTCACCAGTGAAGGTAATGAATTACTTATACCCACCTCTATAAGTTGTTCTAAAAGGCCCACATACATCAGTATGCATGAGTCCTAGTATATCACTAGCCGTCTCATTATTACCTACAAAAGGATTCTTGGTCATCTTACTTAACAAACAAGATTCACATGTCTCTATTGATTCGAAATAAAAAAGAGTCCAGATAACCATATTTATGGAGTCTAGATATGTGATTCTCATTTATGTGCCCTAGATGACAATTCCAAAGCTATATTTTGTTTGAGTAGTCGATTTTAGTGTTTTGGTATTTATGTTATAAACATTTTTATTTAAGTCTAGCAAATAAAGGCCATAAGACATTGGGACATTTCCATAAAAGATCCCATCTTTAGAAATAGAACATTGACCATTCTTAATATGAAATTCATATGCATCCTTATCCATACAAGATACAAAAATGATGTTTCTATTTATGGCAGGTACATAATAGCAGTTCACTAACTCTATTACAAGCCATGTGGGTAGAGATAAACTATAGGCTCCAATTGTAGTGCCAGCAGATCTTGCTCCATTTGTGACTTGCAGTTCAACCTCACCCTTTCATAAAGGCCTACTTCTTTTTAGATCATGTATATTGGGGCACATGTGAGATTACATCTGGTATCTAGTACCCAAGATCAAGAATTAGATAGGTGTATCTCAGTAACATATATACCTGAAGTGGATATCACCATCCCCATCTTCTTCTTCTTGAATGCCTTCAAGTATAAAGGATAGATTACTCTTGTTTTTTTTCTTTCTCCTTATCTTGAGTGTTGAAGATCTGGATTTGGGCTTAGCCTTAGAATTCTTCATGGCCTTGTTTTCATCCTTAGACTCAACTCTATTGGTCACCATCATAGATTTGTCCTTCTTCTTTCTTTCTTCAACATTTACCAGCATGCATGGCAAATCTGACAGCAGTCTATCCATTTTATTCAAGAGGTAACACTCAATAAAGTGGTCATATGATTCAGGAAATGATTTCAGAATCATATCCATGGCCAATTCTTAGGTAAAGGATAGTCCCAATTCTTCAAGATGTTCCATGTGTCAAATCATATTGAGCACATGGGTCTCTACTTTGTCCTCCTTCGTCATCTTACACTCAAAAGAGTGCCTTAATAACATTGTGCCTTTGTTGCTTTGTGAGATTATGGTTCATTCCTATGATGTGTTACCATATAAGGAATCTGATGTCCTTGCATTTCTCATGCAACTCACAGTTCATGCAACTTAGCACAAGGTACTTTATGTCTAGGGCATCATTGACATGCTTCCAATAAGCATCTACTTTGGCCCTAGGCGGATCAGGAGCAAGTAATTCTGGAAGTGGTTTTTCCATGACACAGAGCTTGCACTCTTCATTGAGAACCCTTCTCAAAGTCCAAAACCGATCATGGAAATTTTTCTAGTTAAGTTTTTCCTTCCTAAGGACCCTAAGAACCAATTACAATGATGATTTGATTGCCATTTGATTCTACAAGAGAAAATTTGGCATTTTCGATTTGAAAATATTTGATGATATTTAATTAGGCCTTTAATTAATTATCACTCCCACTATTTTATTCAAATTGATAGCCCTCACATATCAATTTTGAATATTGTGACATATAGCTTTATAGTGAGCCAAGATCAAAACAATTCAACAATTACCTAGCCAACACTAGTGTCCATAGTCAATTATTAAGGTAGGCAACTTTTGTCAATTGCATCATATGAAATTCTTGGACAGATGATGTGCGCCACTCCTTGACATAGTCATATATATGCCTCTGGTGCTTAATCCCATTAAGGACACTAGTTAACCTTGACCCAAAAGCCAACACGATAGATATGTACCTTACTTGGGAAGAACCTACATATTTACCATCACATTTCCACGAGATGGACGGTGCACCACACTTGGGTGTAACCTATGCTTGGTCGATCAAGATTTCATGTGTGTTTCTTATGGAAAGCATATAAGACTTAATATGTTATTTGAGGGAGTTTCTATTTATAAATACATATACTTTATCTAATAACAACATATATAGTACATATCATATATATGCTATATACCACAATGAAAACATGTAATAAATAGAAAGCAATTTCTTGGAGCCACAAGGAATTACCACAACCTAGGGTCTATATCTCATGCAAAAACCTATTGTTGATGAAGATTCTTTCTTGCCAATTTGGGTTGATCGGTTCAACCCTCGAACCGGTCGGCTTGCCTCCTGGTCGGTCAGTTGATCACCTCCTTAGTCATCTGGACTCCGGTCCAACACCTTGTAGATCCTCCAGTTGATCGGATGGGCCTCTGACTGATTGGTACTCCTTGTTCCTCCATCTTTTTAGCTCATCTTCTTTATAATAATAAAAAATAAACTATCCTACTACTTACATGATTATTGATAAAACTCAAGTTACATTCGAGGGAAGCAACGGTAGGAGAGAATAATACTTTTACAATTGGAAGATAATATAGAGGCCCAATATGAAAACCAAGATAGAACAAGAAATAAACACACAACCACCATGCATAGATAATTAGGGTCATTGTCCATAACCACACTACACATCCACCATCAAAAATGCTTTTAGGGAGACGCGTGTAAGTTGCATATATAAATATATATCATATATATAAGTTTGGGATTTATGTGTGGTATTTGATCGGACATTTATATTTGCATTGTATGCAATAAATAAATGATAAAACCAAAAATCCAATCATATCAATAATCCCAAAATATAGTATATTGATGTGGCTCTGATATCATTAGCCAAACATGCGTCTCGACCCATCACACATGCATGGTTATTGACCAACTATGAAAACAAGTATCTCGATCAAAGCATAACATCAAACAAAGCATATGTATCAACCCTTAGGTGTCACAACCACACTCTATTAGGGTTAGGATTTCAACCTCAGCAAGGTGTCTCATGTGTAGTGACCAGCTACACTCCACTAAGTAGCCAAAACATCCAAAGCTTATGTCATGACTGAAACAAAAGGGAAGTCTCGACCAACCGACCCAAAACAGGCGTACAACCATCAAAACATAAGAGTGTAATGACTTAAGGTACAATGACATGTGTTTCCATCGAAACAACAACAAGACTCACCATTACCCAAGGTCAAAGCGTATCGACTGAAACCAAAACAAAGGTGTAGAGACCACCAAGGTCAAGCCACCACAAAGGCACATACCCATCCTCAAAATAGGGATAAGCCATCATCAAAATATATGTAAATGTCAAGATACTAAGCATCATTAAGAAGGGAAAACTCCACACAAGATGTACGTCAAAACCCTAAAACCGATCTCCAACACGATCCATCAAGAAACTAAACTAGGATAACGAAGAACAAGCTTCAACCTCAAGAAAAATCGATTAAAACCTCAAGAAAACATGAAAGCTGAACCATAACATGGTGATAAAACAAGGATCAAGATGCATGTATTACTATCACCTCAACCATCACACAACAAACTGGGTACAAGAAACTACAGTTCAAGAAAGAGAGAAATCCACATGAGAGTACTACAAAGTCATAAACCCTAAAATCATAAAAACATAATTTACCATATTAACATCATGTTTAGATATGAAATCAGTAGCATGCAAGCACAAATAAGGTGCAAATAATAAAAGAAGGTAGAGAGTTATATAACCCGCCTTATGAAGAGATCAAGCTTCAAAGATCACGTGCTCCAAGGAAGAAGATGAAGCTCCAACCAAGATCAACACTTTAGATACAAGATACCCTCCAAAGAGAAGAACACCATGGATAAAGGAGAGCTCGAGAAAGAGGTGAAAAACTTTAGGCCAAAACAAAGAAGAAGAAAGGATAAAGAGAAGAAAGCTTCCTCTCACTTGGGTACCACCATGTCAAAACATAATCTCCAACCCCTATGTGATGAGAAGTTTCTATAAAGATGACCACCATTCATGATCCATAGTCTCATGGCCAAGAAGAAAGGAAGAAGGAGATAGGATGCAAAGGAAAATGAGAATGGTTCAAAACCACTTACCAAGGAAGAAGATCACCATAGATCACCACAAAGGAGATGATCAAGCCCAAAAGCACCACATGCAAAGGTTGATCAACCACCAAAGCACCTTGATCAACACCCTCTAGCTCTACCAAACTCCAAGGTCGGCTAAGCAAAGAAGGATAAGGGAAGAGAGAAAAAGGGATTTCTTGCATGAGGAAGAGGGAGGTTATATACTCCAGGGATGAGAGAGGTAAGGTAGATATGAGGTGTCAACACATGAGGGCACCAAAGGGACACTTGTCAACCAAGAAAATAGACACAAACACTTACATGCAACACATGATGATACAACCTAGGTAGGGTATCAACCACATGAGTCACTACCACCCTAAGGGTCGAAACAAACATTAAGGGACCATGTATCGACCACTACAATAGATAACCAAACAATCATGGTCAAAACACATCACTAGAAGACAAACCATCTCAACCAAACCTCACGAATACCATCATGGTTAAAATAACCATCATCTAGGAAAAGTGTTACGGTCGCAACACTCCCAACTCAAGCTCCAAGTCGAAACATGTCATCAAAGCCAAAACCTTAGAAGCCCTAACATCACTACAAGATGCCACATCATCAACCAAGGTCCACATAAGGTGCCCCTCAACACCATATTCTATCTCATCATACCAAAATAGAAGAGGCACACTCTACATGTGACAAATTGCAAGATAACCCTCAAGTTGGGTAAATTGCAACTTGGTCCAAAATAAGGATACATAGCTCAAACATTATCCAAATAGGACCAAACTGAAAACATAAGCTTGCCACATGTCATAGAAGCATCTTCAGAGATTATATTAAGATTCAAGCATCTCATTAAGCAAAGCAAGCAAGGTTAGCCCAAAAGCTAGGTCAGGGGCCTTACAAAAGGATTAGTTGTATTATCTTTGGTACTGGCATAGTCCACAACCACGACCCCATTAGACACTAACTAACTTACAAACTTGAGTCTGACATGCATGTGTCTACACTCTTTTTTTTATTGTACTTGGAACTCTTTATCTTAGCAATAGTTGTAGTATATCACAGCGAACTGAAATTATAGGAAGTGGCTTCTTTACCATAGGTAAAGTGGACATAAGTCCATGTAGCCATTCAACTTCCAATCTAGTTTCATCTAACGCACACAAGTCTGCCTCAAACATAGACTGACACAATATGGTATGTTTCTTAGACCTCTAAGAAACAACTCCTCCTCTCAACAAGAATACATATCCTGAGACACCATTACTCCCAGAGTTGATGGAAATCCATCTTGCATCACTATATCCTTCAACTATATGAGGATATTTATCGTAATGCATACCAAGAGAACAAGTTCCCTTGATATACCTCAAAACTCTATCAATAGCTTCCCAATGGGTCTTGTCGAGAAAACTGGTGTATCTACTTAACTTGCTCAAAACAAACACAATGTCTGGACATGTGTAGTTCATAAGATACTTCAAACTTCTAATAATTTGAGAGTATCGTAATTGAGACACTAGAACTCTAGTCTCATTCTTGAACAAGCATTGGAAGAATTATATGGAGTCTTAATAGGTTTACGCGATGTGTACTCAAACTTCTCCAATACCTTCTCAATGTAGTGAGACGGAGAGAGGGTTATACCATCAGTAAACCTTGTTATTTTAAGCCCTAAAATCACATGAGAGACACTCATATCTTTCAAATCATACTTGGTACACAAGAATGACTTAGTCTCATTTACTACTTTCATATCAGAACCAAAAAGTAGAATATCATCGACATATAAGCATAACAAATTGAATCCATCATTGATGATTATGCAGTAGAGACACTTATCAAATTCATCAGAAATAAACTCAAATTATGATATCACATAATCAAACTTCTCATGTCACTACTTAGGGGCTTGTTTCAAGCCATATAATGAGTTAACAAGTTTACACACTTTAGACTCATTCCCACGACCCACAAATCCCTCAATTTGTTCCATATATATCTCTTCTAGAAGATCACCATGTAAGAATGTGGTCTTGACATCCATCTAATGGATATAGATATAATAAATGGAAGCCAATTCTATAAGCACTCAGATTGTAGCCATATGGGAAATATGAGAATATGTATCAAAACTATCTATTTCTTCCCTTTGTGTGCAACCCTTAGCAACTAACCTAACTTTATACTTATTTATTGTCCCACATGCATTAACTTTCTCCTTAAAGATCCATTTGCAACCAATTGTAGAAAAACCAAGTGACAAATCTACTAATTCCTAAGTTCCATTCAATAGAATTGATTGGGTTTCATCATTGACAATTTCTTTCCAAAACTTAGCATTAAGAGAATCCATAGTTTGTTTAAAAGATATAGGATTATCCTCACTATTGTAAGTGAGAAACTCACTTCCAAAATCTTTGGATGTCCTAGGATGTTTACTTCTCCTTGGTTCAACCATTTCTTCGAATCATCATATTCAGTAATCACTTATTCAGAGTCGCCCCCACATTTTCCATCCTTTCCACATGCTCGGGAATGGAACCTGTGGTGAATGAATCCTCTTGAGATACTTCATTGGGCACATTGGATTTCTTGGGAAACACATCCTCAAAGAACGTAGCATCATGTAATTCCATAATTGTATTGACCTCAATGCCTAACATATCACATTTTACAATCAAGAATATATAAGCATAACTTGTCTCTACATAACCCAAGAAGATGGTATCAACCGATTTTGGTCCCAATTTCTTCCTTTTGTGTTTAGGGACAAGTACCTTAGCAAGGCACCCCCACACTTGAAGATATTTAATGCTTGGTTTACTTCCTCTCCATAACTCAAATAAACTACTTTGTATGTGTTTATGGAGAACTCTATTCAGAATATAGAAAGCCGTATTCAAAGCTTCCCCCACACGAAGTTGGGTAGACCTGAGGTTTGGAGTAAGGAATTAACCATATCTATCAGGGTTCAGTTTTTACATTTTGCAATCCCATTAGACTATGGTGAATAAGGAGCGACGACCTCATGAACTACACCATGGAATTGAGAAAATTCCAAGAACAAGCTCGAGGTGTATTCTCCTCCCCTATCAGACCTTAATTGCTTAAGTAGTTTACTAGTTTGAGTTTCAACTTCTTTCTTATAAATTTTGAATTTATCCAATGCCTCATCTTTACTTTTAAGTAAATGTACATAACAATATCTACTCGCATACTCAATACAAGTTACGAAATAATGCTTTTGATCCCTAGTAGAGATCCCATTAAATTCACAAATATTAGTGTGCACTAAATCCAACATTTCTGAATTCCTATTCACAAAATGATAAAGCTTCCTAGGAAATTTATCTTGCACAAAGATTTCACATTTATTATCATTCAAATTTAAAATTGCATTTGAAATATGTTCAACAAGAATCTTAAATAAGTTCTCCATATCACTTATATGCCCCTTGCCAAAAAAATAAAGAATCACGAAGGTGAGTAATAATAGCTTTATTACATTTGAAGTCTATTCTAAAACCATCTCTAACCAAAATTGCGCCAGTATGAATATTGCATCATATTGATGGAACATGTCTGACTCTATGAAGCATAAGAACCTTTCATGAAGGAAAATTCAAGTGCACCCGTCCTTTTACTTTGACTTCTACAACACTAGAATGACCCAAATTCATTGATCAACCTTTGGAGTCCTGGTAAGACACTAACAAGGACTTGTTAGTACAAAAATGTACATTAGCCCCACTGTTAATTATCCAATATAGTGGTTCAACAATAGAAATAGCTTTAGGTTTTATAGACACATATCCATCATTGAGGTTCAATGATGTAGTCATCATATTGACCACATCCTCCTTAGTTGCAGACATGGAAGATATCTTTGCCTTCTTTAAAGGACAATCCTTGTTCCAGTGGCCAACCTATCCACAAGTCCAATAAGGTTTGTTCTTTGGTTTCTTCTAGATCTTAGCCTTAGGTTTAAGTGAATTATTTAGTTTCTTATCGTTGTTCTTAGTAGTGGTAAAATTGATACTAGGATTAACATTAGTGGGTAACTTGACCGACTTCTCTTTTAGGTGCTCTTCATGTATGTTGATGTCTATCATGAGATTGTTCATTGACATGTTTCCTTTGCGATGCTTTAGAGACATGCCAAATGACTCCCATGATTTTGTGAATTTCTATATGATTTACATCACAACAAAAAATTTAGAAAATTTCATGATGGAATCTTTGAGCTCTTGTACCAAGAGTTGAAAATCATGTGTTTGATCAGAAATAGATTTACCCTTAGCCATATGAAACTTTAGAAATTTAGAAATACAAAATTTTTTAGTTCCCTAATTTTTTGTATTGTATTTTTTTTCTAACGCCCCACAGAACCTTGGATGTAGTAACAGACAAATTTAGTATGAATCATACAATTTGTTTTATAATGCAAACAAAATCAACCCTCAACACATCGTATCACCCTTCTTCCTAGTTTTAATTAAATTAGCATTATCAGGGACAAATTTGTCAATTTTGGGTTCATCCTCTTCTAAATGATGATCATACCCTACCATGTATAGCCAAATTTGTATCCTACTTTGCCAATGAGAAAAATTAGTTTGCAAATAATTTTACGGTCATACTAGACGTATCAATTTTCATACCAGAACCTTGAGCAGCCATAGATAGCTAATGATAAGAAAGTGAATTCCTTAAGATTGTTGTTAATTTTTAATTACCTCGTTACATGCAGTAGTAAATAGTTGCAATAAAGTTAACATTTTCAGGCCAAATCTGGATAAGAACCAGAAGAATAAATAAGGTTAGGAGTACAGACTAGATCATTTGTTTGAGAAATAAGATACTTACTAAAAGAAATTAGTGACCCACAATCCTTCTGGATAGGCGTCATTCTTTTAGTCGACCCACTCACAAACTTGATGAAGATGCCTCACTCGTATTGACGACACATGGAACACTAGATGCAACTTGTGCAACTCAGGTGGTAACTCCAACTTATAAGCCACCTTCCCAACACGTGCCACCATAGGGTATGGTCCCATAAACCTGGGAACCAACTTACCCTTCTTCCCAAACCTCAAAACAACTTTACAAGGAGATACCTTGAGATACACTCTATATCCCACTTGGAACTCCAATGGTGTATGTCGATTATCTGCATATGACTTTTGCTTGTCTTGTTCTACCTTCAGCTACTGCTGAATCACTCTGATCTTTTCTTTTGTCTGCTATACAAACTCAGGACCCAAAAGTTGATATTCACCAGTCGTGTACCAATGTAACAGAGATCTGCAATGTCTCCCATACAACGCCTCATAGGGTGCCATATCAATGCTCCTCTGGTAGTTGTTATTGTATGCAAACTATATCAAACTGAGGCGCACATCCCAAATTCCCAAGAACTGAAGAACACTTGCTCTCAATAAATCTTCTAGAATCTGAATCATCATCTCTGACTATCCATCCGTCTGTGGGTGAAACATTGTACTAAACTACAACTGCGTACCCATCGTTGTGTGCAAATGTTCCCAAAAGTGATTAGTGAATTGAGGGCCTCTGTCAGATTTAATGGTATCTGGGACGCCAAGAAATCACACTATCTCATAGACATATATTTGTACAATATTCTCTATTGTATATGTCATATTTACAGGTAAAAAGTACACTATCTTTGTCATCCGATCAACTATTACCCAAATGGAATCATGCCCTTTATCTATCCTAGGCAGAATAGCCACAAAGTCCATTGCAACATGATCCCATTTCCACTGTGGTATAGGAAATAATTGCAAAGTCCCTACAAGGTTTTGATTCTCCACTTTAACTTTCTGGCACACAAGACACTTGGCGACAAAATCAACCACGTCACGCTTCAAACAAGGCCACCAATACAAATCTTTAAGATTGTGATACATCAAGGTGATTCCTGGATGCATATCATACATCAAGGAGTGAGCCTCCTCTAAAACCAACTTCCTCAGGTTGTCAACATCAGGTACTACTACTCTGTCATGGTAACACACTGTCCCATCCTCTATCTCATGGAAGCTAACATACTTCTCACTACCAAACTCCGCCCAGGTCTGTTGTATCACAATATCATCCTACTGAGCCCCTCTAATCTGATGCCACAACATGTGTAATGACCCTGACCTGGGTTATGAGGTAATCCTATTTGTTTTGGCTAAGTAAGTTGCTTAGAAATTTAATATAATCCTCTAAGGTGTTTTGTTATCATGTGACACACTTATGTTCTAAGTTTGGTCCTGATTGAATGTTGTTTGAGCAATGTTCCTTTATTTTGGACCAAAGTAAAATTTACCCAAGATGAGGGGATATATTGCAAAATGTCACATGTTTAACATGCCTTAAGTTCTTTAGCATCATAATAGAGAGAATTATGCTAAGTGGTGGCATGTGGAAAGCCTAAATTCCAAGTTTGAACATGTTTGAATAATGCTAGTACCTTGTGCACCAATTTTGGTACAAATTATAATTTACCCAAAATATAGGGTTGATATGAAAATTACCACCTCTAGAGTGTCCCTACTTCCTCTATGTATCATTTAGAGGATATATAAAGAAATAGACACCATCTTTGAATCAATTATGAGTGATGGTAATCTTGGTGATGAAATGACCAAGAAAAGGGTTGAATATGAAACCTTAACTTGAGTTGTATCAAGTTGAAAAGCTTATATATGAGTGCCTATCGGCCAAGGAGCCATAGGAGGAGCCTCATATCGGTTTTTAGACTCTTGGTAAAGGCCATGACGTGCAAAGCACCTCATGGAGGTGAAGGGTATTAGTTTACAACTTCCTTAGAAAAGTTGTATCGTGTTGTGAATAAAGTGGTGATTTTGTTGATATATTTTATTCAAAGAGATAAGTAATGGACGAAATTTCATCCCTAGATTATGCTCAAGTGTTTTTCATGTCAATATAAATGTGAGTACATGCATGTACACGTGTCAACCATGCATGGACACGTGGCACCTAGTAGCTCAAATTGATGACACCTCATTTTCACACTTCTTCTTGAACATCAAGTATATATACCCCTTCTTTCACCCCTTAGTGAACCTTTTCGAATCCTAACACCTCCGTGCTCTTAGATATCATGCATAGGGTCCTTGTATCGTGCAGGAGTGAAGTGGTATCATGCATAAGGCCTTGGGTATCGGCCATAGCAAGTGGTATCGGCCATAGCAAGCGATATTGACCATAACAAGTTGATATCGACCATAGTGGAGTGTTTTTTTACCACAAGTGAGGGGGATATCGGCCACAAGTGATGGCATATCATGCATGAGTAGTGAGGTATCGTGAAAAGGTGCTAATGAGCAAGAAGGATCTCAATACTTAACCCTAAGGTGAGGCCATGATCATCTACAACCTTGGATTGAAGCATGATTTTAGGGTTATGATCTTCCTTTCTTTTCTTCTTCACCAATTGCTTATCCATGGTGATTCCTTGTATATGAAGGAGTTGTGAACGAGAATTGGACTTTTGATAAGTCATCTTCAACCTTAGGAACGTGTAGATTTGGATCTTGGAGCTTTGAAGTTGTTCTCAAGGCGGGTTATATAACTTGAACTCTATCATGTTATTTTTCATCACCTAAATTGCTATACTTAATGATCTACTTTTAATTCCAAAACTTTCTGAAATAGTTGATGACATTATGAGTTCTAGTAGTTTCTTAGACCTGCTTCCATGAACTATAATAGTTAGAACTAAGGTTTAGAGCTTGAAGAATATGGTATCACCTTATAAAGTGATATCGGGTTCAAGCACACAAGCAAGCACCTTTAACCCGATATGGTGATGCACCTACTTCACTAAAACGATATGGATATGATTTAATACTTTCTTGCACGATATGGTGGTTTAGTATACACCTCTTGCACGATATGAGGTCAAGCAAACACCTCAAAAATGATATGGGGCTAAGCACACACCTCTCTGTCCGATATGGTGTGAAGCACACACACACCTCACTACCTGATATGGTGTGAAGCACACACACACCTCTCTACCCGATATGGTGTGAAGCACACACACACCTCTCTGCCCGATATGGTGTGAAGCACACACACACCTCTCTGCCCGATATGGTGTAAAGCACACACACATCTCTCTGCCCGATATGGTGTGAAGCACGCACACACCTCTCTGCCCGATATGGTGTGAAGCACGCACACACCTCTCTTCCTGATATGGTATGAAGCACACACACACCTCTCTGCCCGATTTGGTGTGAAGCACACACACACCTCTCTGCCCGATATGGTGTGAAGCACACACACACCTCTTGCCCTATATGGTAAGCATACACACACCTCTAAAGTGATATGGGTAGCAAGCATACACCTCTAAACCGATATTGGGTTAAGCATACACCTCTAGGATGATATGGTGTTGAGCACATATCTCTAAAATGATATGGTGGGTAACCCAATACACTAGATGACAAAAGTGTTAAGGTGGCTAATACCTTAGAACATGTGATGGCCAATACACTAAAGTATGGTGTGGCCAATATCTTCAAGAGAGGTGAGGACGTTATAATCATGTATGGTGAAGGTGATACACCATATGATTGGTAAGGTTTATACCTTGATGGGTAAGGGTATGAGGGATATGATGATGTCTAGCTCAATATACATCTAACCCAATACATGTGTTCAACTTGACATACATGGTTCAACCGTATACACCTTGTAAAGGTGAGATCAAGACACTCTTAGGAGTGATGAGTGTAACACCAAGTAATGGTGTGACTAGTACCTTGATAGGTGAAACACCTAGAGTGGTTGATAATCGAAAACCTTATATCAACAATGCCTTAACCTGAGATGGGCCCATATCATTGATGATGGTTGGATAATTCAAATGTGTGACTTGTGACCAAAACACTCCATGATAAATGTGATGAGTTAGTGCATAAAGTATTAGGATGGGAAATGCCCTAATACAAGATAAATTGATGAACTTAAGTAAGTTAAAAGTGACTAGGGAAGTGATATATCAAGACATGATAAATATCACATCCAGAACCTGAAGGTTAATATACCTTGATGCACCTTAAATCCAATATACATGAATGAGTAACACATGAAGTGTGTCATGTCAATTGTTACATTGAAATGTAATGTCCTTTGATAAATGTTGGCTAACATGCCTTGAGAAAGGGTTAAGCCAAGTTAATAAAGTATGATGTAATCAATATCCTAGTGAGGATGAGAGAGAAACTCATACTTTGTGTTGATTATCATTTAATGATAAAAGATGAGTATAAATAAGCATGATTGAATACTTATGATATCAATGTATGCTCCTAGATGTGTGGAGCAATGAATTAGGGTTTGAATTAATAATATGAACTTGAAACCCTATTCGTCTATAAAGGGAAACCCTAACCCTAATAATGGGAAAGTTGTATTTCTCTTATTACATAAGCCTTGTAAGGCATGTTAAATACTTGTATAACAAGTATAATGATTAATGGCCTTGTGAGCCATATGAATACGTTGTTTCCTAGTGAGAGGTGACAAGATGTGTAATGGCCTTGTATGCCATATGAATAAGTTGTTGCCTAGTGAGAGGTGACAAGATATGTAATGGCCTTGTGAGTCATATGAACAAGTTGTTGCCTAGTGAGAGGTGACAAGATGTGTAATAGCCTAGTGAGCCATATGGAATACTTGTACAACAAGTAAAATGGATACTTGGGTCTGAGGACCTAGAGGTAATGCTTATATGTTATAGAGATAACAATGTTGTGTGACGATCCAAGGGTTTGAATACCCAGAACCAATAATCATGATAATGATGTGAAGGGATGAGAATTCCCAATAATGTGATGAGGGACTGAGATCCCAAGTATCATGTGTTTTAAAGATCTTAAAAGTACGTGATAGATGTATTACACTTTTCTTTGTAGCATTTGTTGTGATTAATAATGATAACTTATTTGATGCTAAAAGAATGATGTAATACATGTACTACATCATTAGGAACTATAAAACATTGCCCTGACCATATATTCATTAGTTTCAGGATTTCTTGAATGGTGAAATGGGTTCCCCGTGGCATAAGCCAGAGTGCATACTGTTGAGTATGTGGGGGTGTAAGTACATATGACCATGTGTGAGACGATCCCCTTACGAGCCCAAAATGAATGGGTATTTGGCTATATGTCATATCCTGGCTCGAGTGTGACTTCAGTCATAGACTCTATGTTGAGCACGGTGAACTGGCCCCGTGGCTCAGAGTATGGTGCTTGTGTCGCCATGACTCAGTAATTTCATAATTGGGGACGGTTGTTAGTAGATGTTTCCCCTAAGAGAGT
Organism: Alisma plantago-aquatica; assembly: GCA_963693085.1. Taxonomy (NCBI): domain Eukaryota; kingdom Viridiplantae; phylum Streptophyta; class Magnoliopsida; order Alismatales; family Alismataceae; genus Alisma; species Alisma plantago-aquatica. The sequence continues at coordinate 850,591,909 of OY856413.1, forward strand.
GCAATTCACGTTGTAGCTCTAAGAGAGGATGCCGACGTACCCTGGCACAGCTATTTGCAGCCGACGCAAGATGTCCTGCTAAGCTTAAGTGGTCTCATATTGACCGAGACAAGTGAGGTCATGGCAACCAGCTCTCCCATTGACCTTGTATGGTATCGACTTGTGAGAAGTTTTTGGTCGGTTAGAGATGAACGGGGTATGCTTCATCTCCTCAGGGCATAAACATGATTGTTAAAATATGTTCAGCCATGTAGCATATCTGCTTTAGGATCGAATACGAGAAATATTGTTTGATGCGCAATTTAGTTATACATCTTAGTTGATAGATGATATTTATGTTTCTTTACATTCCTTGCAAAGTAGATAGATGATTTATAACTCTACCATGGGTAGATGCAATGTTCTCCTTAAGAAAGGAGATTACTTCATTCAGTTCATATAGTGAATTATCCTTGCTGTGAATATAAAAAGAACCTCTGCTTAGTTTATAAATGCTTAATCTATAATAATAATATGGTCGACAGAGAGTTATATCTCTCGCTGGGACAATTGTCTCACCCCGTGGGATCCACATTTTTTTTTGGTGGACGTGCACGAGGTGGCAGAGATCTTTCTACAGAGGAGGAACAACAGTTGAGGCAGCAGTGACAGCTCAGGTTGAGTGTATTGTCTGTCGTTTCTTGTAGATAGAAGTCCTATGTGTCGTCTTTGTACTCTCAGGTCCTTGGAGTTGGTTCGTACTGGTTTCATAAATGATATGATATTTTGGCTTGAATGCCTCGAGGTTTTATGTTGCTCCAGTATGTGTTTTGAGAGAGCAACTGTTAAATGTTGTCCTCAAGATGAGATGTTGAACAATGTAATCATGATATGTATGCGTTTTGGATCTTTCAGTAAGAGTTTTCTCAAAAAGGATCTCCTTGCAAAATGGTTTTAAATTTTAGTGATTTTTGTTAATCCGCTGGTTATGTTTATTCCACTTAATTAGTAACGATTTGTTTATCAGTTCGATGACGGTTGTTACAAAATGGGATTTACTTGTAATTGATCCAACAAGTCTGCTAGCATGAACACCTCCATTTTCACATTCATCTGATGCAAGGAGACCAACATGTGTTGCTTATGGCACACCAAAGAGAAAAGTTGTCCCTTATCTGTAGATGATGATGACCAAAACTTTCTACTCAGAGTGTACGCCGCCACGTTTTCCTTCACTGGATGGTAATCTATGGTGCAATCATAGTCTTTAATTAGCTCCATCCAGCTTCTCTGCCTCATATCAACTCCTATTGTGAAAAGATATACTTGAGGTTCTTATAGTCGGTGAAGATTTGACACTACTCACCATATAGATAATGCCTCCAGATCTTTAAGGCACGGGCCACCACTATAAGATCCAAATCATGGGTGTGATAGTTCTCCACATGCTTCTTCAACTGTCATGATGCGAAAGAGATCACATTCTTGTCTTACATCAACAAACAACCCATACCATTCCTTGAGGCATTACAAAAGACAATATAACTGTTTCCTTACTCTGGAAGCACTAGCAATAGTGCACTTGTCTGCTTCTCCTTCAATGACTAGAAAGCACGTTGGCACTTGTCATCCCACAAAAATGGTACATATTTCCTCATCAAATTTGTTAGGGGTAACACCTCTGCACTGAAGTTCTTGATGAACCTCATGTAGTATCTTGCTAAGCCAAAAGAAACTGCAAACTTCTGTCGACATCTTAGGTTGCTCCCACTCTATCATAGATTCAACTTTCTTGGGGTCCACACGAACACCCTCAACGGATATCACATGTCCAAGAAAAGACACCTCCTTCAGCCAAAACTCACACTTTCTCAACTTCACATACAACTAATTTTGTCTCAACAAAGCTAACACCTGACGCAGATGTTGCTCATAGTGCTGGCTATCCCGATTGTATATCAAGATGTTGTTTATGAAAACTACCACAAATTGATAAAGATAAGGTCTAAACACCTTGTTCATCAAGTCCATGAATGCTAATGGTGCATTGGTTAGCCTGAATGGAATAACCACAAACTCGTAGTGACCATACCTCATCCTAAAAGCTAACTTTGGTATGTCATACACATTGTTCTACAACTAGTTATATCCTGACCTCAGATCTATCTTTGAAAAGATTGTAACACCCCTCAACTAATCAAACAGATCATCAATCCACAATAAGGGATACTTGTTCTTAATCATCACTTTGTTCAACTACTTATAATCAATACACAACCATATGGATCCGTCCTTTTTCTTCTTGAATATCATAGGCTCTACCCAAGGAGACATGCTTAGTCTGATAAAACCTTTCTCAAGCAATTCTTGCAATTGTTTCTTTAACTCTGACATCTCAACTGGCTCCATTCTATATGGTGTCTGAGCTATCAATTGTATGTCCGAGACTAGATTGATATCAAAATCAATCTCTCTAACTAGAGGAACACCTGGGAACTCTTCTGGAAACACATCCTCGAACTCAAAAAAAGTCGGCACCTCCTGGATACTCTGACTCCTCGCCTTAGTATCCACCATATGCACCAAGAATGCATCACAACCTTGCCTCATCAACTTCTCTCCCACCATTGCTGACACCAAATAGGTTGGACGAATCTCCTTGTGTCCTTGGAAGACCCATGACACATCACCATCGACAAACGTCGCCACTTTGAAACTACAATACAAGACAACCTGATATATCTCCAAAGTATCAATTCCAAGGATCACATTGAATCCATGCATGTCAAGTGGTATGAGATCCGCTTGAATGCTATGTCTAAAAAAACAAAGGACACAGGAAGGACACACCTCGCTCAACTCTGTGAAAGAGTCATTGTGGAAACATACATATATTATACCCTCTAAAATGTTTATGCGTCCAAAAAATAAAGCACAAATAATAGAGATAACACCATCTCATATATGTATCAAATGGTACACTAAAGATTAAATCTTGTTATTATTTACATTTTTGTCTTACACCACACAAGTAATTAATGGAACATAAACTATTTTTACGCACGTGTCTTGCATATCCAAAATAGTGTTGCATATACAACCAATTTAACTACATATGAAGTAGATAAGAATATCATGTATAGTATAAAATGCGGACCACATAATACTTTATATTCCTTAGACTCAAACAACACAATGGCTATACATTTAATATATTAAACATAAATATTGGTGGGTAGCGGGTTATAGGGTATGTGTAATGTCTTACATTTACCCTTACCCACTAAGGTAGTGGTTAGGAGGGTAAAGGGTAAGAAAATCCTTTACCCTTACCCTACAGGGTATGGGTAAAGGGTAAATAGGTTTACTCTTACCCATTAACAGCCCTAGAGAGGGAACATGAACATGAAGGGGCATCCAATTTTTCATTTCTTCAAATTCTAAGTATAACAACAAATATATTTACTTCAATAACATATATCACTAATACAATTACTTCCCTTTAAAATTTGTAGTTATAAATGATTTAGCACATAAAGAAAAGCTTCAGTTTTTTAATATTGTGTAACACATAGCAATCTACCTTACAATGTGTATCGATCGCAAGTACATATATATTGAAAGTACAAATCCAAGTCAACATGTTTCCCAAAGTAGTCTATGTCGTCATGTTGTACATTACCCCCCCTAAACATCAACTTTGGTAGTTTGGTGGAGAGGGTTCAACCCCACTTTGTCATTTGGGACTGCATCAACATAATTCTCCTCTTAGTCGTCGTCCATTGAAATGTTTCATCCAGTTGGCTCATATGAAGTTTTGGAGGATACATCATGCTACTATTATACAACATCGTGTATGGATGGGGTATGTCACACCTTTCTTCAAATAAAAACCTCCTCTTCAACACACATAATGCCCTCTCAACAACACTCATTTATTATACATGTCAATGGTTGAACAACTTCTTGTTGTTGTTGTGTGCTTGTCTTTTGCCTCTAAACTCATCTAAATGATAATGTATTACAAAATGGGGCAAGAAACTGACTGGTGTTAGTGTACCCTGAATTCACTAGGTGATACTTACCAGGCGGGACTTTGAAACCCTCAATTGTCATTGCTAACTGGAGGATCCTCATGTCTGCCATGGAACCCTTCACCCCAGCAAATTGTGTGTACACTCCATGTTGAAGTTTATAACAATCATTCTGTTCAACTAGACAACCTTTCTTGTTGATCTAATGATTCTAGTTTTTTCCTTTCAACCAACACATGAATGCGTCTCTCATCAAGTGCCCCAATGGAATCCTAAAACAAAGTAGTATTGAATTTGATTAACAAATACCCATGTATGGTATGCAACATAAAAACATCATGTCAGTTATTACATTTAAGTATGAGTTGAACCTTGGGTTCTCCATGATCGGATGGTGTGCTGTTTTGGATGTGGTCGTCATCACGACATGCTCATGACACAAGACAAAAATCACTTCCAAAGCCTCATTGAATTTCCTACTTAATGTCTCACCCAAGTAGACGAGACCTCTAGTAAATCACAGTTAGGTATGTCCATGGTCAACAATCTGGAGGAAGTTGCAAATAGTCTTGACCCATGATACACCTATGATACTTTTTAACAATCCACTACCCTCAAGCTTATCTACCAGTTCTACAAAAGTGTGAGGTTCCATTCTGTAAAGGCCATATGCCCTCTTTCTATGTTCGATGGTAATTTATAAAATCTTTTTATGACCACTCCAAATACTAATAGACCTAAGTATTGGTGTATTTGACTCTTCATCTAATATATTGTTGTTATACATGATGGATTTTGCAATTGATTCAACAATTAGGTTTGATGACTGTGAAATGATATCAAAAATATACTCCAGCAAGTTTGGTGCTTCTATATGAATGTTATCATCCATGATTCCTATAATAAAGTGATGAGAAGACATTTATACATGGATAAAAAGTGATTAGGGATGTTGAATATACTCACAAAGGTGTACTTTCAAATGAAAATATGAAAGCAATCTTTGTGGTTAAATAATAAACGTTGAATTACAACAACAAAGGAATCTAATAACAAAGGAACACCAAAATGTCTACAAGTTTAGTCAATATTACATGCCATAAAATGATAATAGAAGAATAAAAATTGATACTAAAATTGAGCCATGTCCTTCCATGAAATATAGCACAATCATGACTTTGCTATATGTCTATGAAGTTATATGCCCTCTATTGTGGCTGTTTGTATTTCCACCTTGACCCCTATTGCACTCAGAAGAAATGCTTGTTTTGGACATAGGAAAAGGAGGCACACTAACTCCTACGTCACCACTAAACGTCTCCCATATGGATGACATACTAGAAATGGGTTTTGAATGGTCAATTGGGGGTTTTTGAACAATCTCCTGGATGTTGTGCCACATAAGATGACAACATTATCAATGTTATTTTTGCATCATTTGTTAGAAATGAAACCCTAGAGTGGAAAGAAAGCCGCAATATACTAGGGGGAAACCTCCATAGTATCTAAAATAAAGGTCTCACAACAATCCCAAAAGTTTATGAGGGTTCTGGCATAGGTTGAGGGATATTGTGTGATTTTTGGATTCCTTTATGTCATTCATGACAGATGGTAAAAATATCCAATGGTGTATCTAGGAATGTGTCATTGAAATGTTGCAAAATTTGTGCATAATCCTCCTTTTCCATGAAGTGGTTGGCCACTCTGTTGCCTAGTTAGTGCACCTTCATACACTTAAGTGAACTCATTTATCACGTCATTGGACAAAACAAATCATTCAGATGTGTGCACTCTCATCTCCTATGTTTTGACTAGAAGGTGTCTTTGTCCCACTACTTTGGTAATCTGTATCAATGTTGTCTCCCTCGCTTTGAAAGCCAAAGTTTCACTTGTCAGCTGAAAGTCCTATGTTCTCTTCTGGGAGAGGTCAGGATGAATGTTGTGGTTGAGGTGGAGTGTTATTTGATGCGTCTAAGTCAATTGCAACTTCATACTTAATGGCAACATCTACTGGCAGGTATTTGTTAGTTGAGGACATTGCATGGTGACCCCCCTATCAATTCTTCTCCCCATCAACTTGATATCATAGTGATGATAGAAGGGGTGGTTAAGTATTATACTAGATCCTTGTCTCCCTAATAGGCAAATAGTTCTAATTAGGATGTTACATCTAGCTGTAATACTCAAATCTTATGTTAAGTGTTGGTGAAATGTTTGACACACCTGAAGTGTATCCCTCCATTCCTGGGTATTAGGAAATATGGGTTTGTTCCTTAAATCGTCCCATCTAACACTACTAAGGTTGGTCACAATTTTCAACTTCACAAATTCTTTCTTGAGATTCTTCCACTGAGTTTTAATCAACTCCAATGTCACGTCAGACCTCCCGATTATGTTTTACCAATCATGAGGCATCTCCATCAAAGTCTCATGAGTAAATTATCCAACTACACATCTATCCATATCATATTGTCATCTCAATATAATAACTAGAGCTTCATAGACCTCCTTAGACCATACAATATGGATCCTTGCATCTTGAGAAGCCATATTAGTAATGATATTGCAATACACTACAATGGTGAAGGTGTAATAATGAAACCTCATGGTCAACAAAGGCATATTAAAAGTGGCAGACTCATACACACAATAGTCTTGTGTGGCCAAAATTCATACATTGATTACTAAGTTCACATGATGTACATAGGGGTGTGTGTGTTTTTATGCATAAAAATAAATCATGTATGGTGGAAGGAACAATCATACCAATAAAATAGTCATATATGCATACTAATGATATTACCACACCAATTGCATAATAAAAAAACTTGTATCGATGAGTTCATAATATCATATTCATCTTGGTTGAATAACCTAGCTATACATTTATCTAACTAGAAAAACATGGGTACTTGTTAAATGTCCATGATGTACAATATAAAAAGTAATTCAATTTGCATGTATGTCTGAAACTAACATGGATAAGATTCTTGACATGTTTAAGAAAGTAGTACATGCATGAATTGAATGTGTACTACAACTAAACATGCACAATCATAAGGATTAGATTTAAATAGGCTTAGTAAAGGCCATGATTTAAAATGGTAAAAGTTGATTTTAAAAAAACAATAGTCTATTGGGTCTAGGTCTAAGTACTACCACAAGTATGATCAACATTTAGGCTAATACTAAATAATTCATAGTCAAAATTACTAAAATAAATGAGAGCAGATAATATTCATATTGAATATCAACATCAAATGTTAATTTGGGTAAAAATGAGTAAACTATAGTGACATATCCTAAGGTGTCCAAAATTGATTTACATCAACCAATCAGAACACCATCATAATTAATTTTTACATCTAATTAACCTTGGAAAATATGTTTAGGAAAGGCGTACTAAGAAATTCGACATCCACTTATTTATGAAATATCTTAAACCTTGGTCCAAAACTATAACGTGGTCCACCCTAAATTGATCATCACTAATATAAGGAACTCATCCTTAGACATGACAATTAGTTGCAAAACTTTGCAATGTATTCAAAAATAATTGTACGATCACCAAATTCATACCATATCAAAAATATGAGATAAAAGTAGGGACATATTGAAGAAGATATATTTTAAGCAATAATATGCCATTATCAATGCATTGAGAATTGGATGTCAAAAACTAAGAGTGTGTTTACAAAATGTATAGAAATTGGATATAAGACCATGGTAGGGTTACCTCACAATATACACAATTTTGAAAAAAAATTGTGTAACAAATACTAACATCCATAAAACTGAAGCCTAGGTAGTTGACGTGGAATATTATCGCAATGCGAATTCATTAGGAATATAATTCCTAGAGTTTATCAAAACCAAAGTGCAATAATGCCACCCGCAAGCAGAAGAATCTTATCACAATATAGTTGAAGATCGAATCCCAAGGGACAACATTTTTAAGAATTATCTAACCTAAATAACCTGGAAAGAACTAGTATTTATTACAAGAGTTGAGATTGGTTTGATTATTCTAAGCTTGCAAGAATAAAAAGAGCTAGATGAAGGTTCTAGTTATCAATGGATGGAAATACTAGGGTGGAACTGGGTTTCACCGCCACTACTCGAACATGCACATTCATTCAAATCCAATATTGTATGAAGATATAATTGGAATTATGTAAGTTTGGCATCCAACTTACGAAACACAAGATTAACTAAGCGGAAGCGAATCATTTGCAGCGGATTACTGAAAATCACTAAAAATTAAAACTTTTTGCAAAGAAATCCAATCATAGGATATATTTTACAACAAGAACCATAGAATAACATTTACATCTTGTTTCAAAGTACATGCCTTATACTGTCTCTTCTCGAGAAATACAACATCAGCTGTCTTATGACACTATATACAGACATCATTAAAGCTTGAGGCATAAAGCCAAAATCTCAAATTGATTAATTAAAACACTAACTATAAACTCTGAGGACCTGGGAGTACAGAGACGACACATAGGACTTCTAACTATAAGACTTGACAGTCAGGATCTCCACCTGAGATCTCACTACTATCCAGGCTATTGCTTTCCTTTCCCTGCAAATGAGTATCTGCTTCTTTATCTGCGTCCACCTAAAAATGTTGGATCCCATGGGGGTGAGACAATTGTAAATTGCCTCAGCGGGAGATATAACTCTCCGCCAAAACATTATTATTGCAGCTTAAGAAGATAAATATGAATAGAGGAATCATATTTATTTGACAATAAATATTTTAATGTCTAAAAAATTAGAACATTATTCTTATCAAAAGCATTGCAGCTATTTATGACAGAGCAATATATCATCTATTCTTTTAATAAGGAATAGGAATAACATGTATATCATTTATCCATCATATTATGTCAACATATCAAACTTTTCTTGTGTCACTCATTATCTTGGCATGTCACCCATGAAACATTCTTGTTTTAATCTGTTGGCCTTATCCAATCTGCTAAATAGATAAGAAATTACATCTACCATGTACTCATATACCATTAATATAGGCATTGGGTTATTACCAATCCTGTGTCATCATTACAGGCATTGAGCCTCTGCCAGGTATTAGACTCTTCCAAACCTGATTACATTGCCAAGCATTGGACTTTAACCAACCTTGATTACAAGTATTAAACCTCTGCCAGGTATTGGATTTCTCCAAACCTGATTACTCAGCCAGGCATTGGACTCTAACCAATCCTGATTTCACAGCCATGCATTGGACTTTAACCAACCCTGATTTCACAGCCAAGCATTGGACTTTAACCAATCCTGATTACACAGCCAGGCATTGGACTTTAACCAACCCTGATTACATAGCCATGCATTGGACTTTAACCAACCCTGATTACACAGCCAGGCATTGGACTTTAACCAACCCTGATTACACAGCCAGACATTGGACTTTAACCAACCCTGATTACACAGCCAAACATTGGACTTTAACCAACCCTGATTACACAGCCAGACATTGGACTTTAACCAACCCTGATTACACAGCCAGACAGTGGACTTTAACCAACCCAGATTACAGGTATTACACCTCTGCCAGGTATTGGACTCTTCTAAACCTGATTTCATGGATCATGGAATATAAATTCCTTCAACCCATCATTAATCATCTTGGTTCCTATTACTATACTACAATTATTCTCATGGCTTATAAATCCCATAAAGCATCTTGTCACCTCTCATTAGGCAACATCTAATCATATGGCTCACAGGGCCATTCAACATCTTGTCACCTATCACTAGGCAACAAATTCATTTTATCTTATGTAATATAATAGTAACACCACTATTCCCTTAATAGGGTTAGGGCTTTCTATTTACATCACTTTGGGGTTTCTCATGTCCCATTACCCAATTTAGGGTTAGGGTTTTCCCATCTCTCATTGCTTAGGGTTTCATGCTCACATTATTAGTTCAGCTCTAATATATTACTTCACACCTCTAGGAGCATTCAAAGATATCATAAGTATATGCTTATGATCACTATTCTCATCATATATCATATGATCAACAATTTAAGGCATGAGTTCATTTCTCATTCTTATCATGGTATGATTACATCATACTCATTGATTTGGCTTAACTCCATTCTCAAAGTATATTAATCAACATTTATCACAGTACATCAAGTTCATTACATCTTTATTGTAACAGTTGCATCTCACACATTTCATGTGTTTCTTATCCAGGAATAGTGGATTAGAGGTTCATCAAGTAATGCCTACCCTGAAATGTTGAATGTGATATCTATCATGTCATGATGTATCACTTTCTTCTCATTTCCATCTTACTTAAGTTAATCAACTAACCTTGTATTAAGGTACTTTCCTCTTAATACTTTATCCTCTAAATTGCCACTTTCTTCATATGGTGTATATATTACACATTGGAATTGTCCAACTATCTTTAATGATATGGACTTATTCAATGGTTAGGCATTGTTGATATAGAATAAACTATTATCAACCACGTTAGGTATTTCAACCCATAGGATGTTATTCATTCCATTATATAATATTGCATACATCACTCCTAAGAGCTTCATACCCTCATCATTGTAAGATGTATAGGGTTGTTACACATACATGAAATTAGATATATAATGGTCTAGGCATCATCTTGTCCTTTAGACCCTTATTCATTAGGGTATCAACACTATCATACATATAGTTCATCAGCTTCACCCTTCATGGTTATAACATCCTCATCTTACTTGATTGTAAGAACCACATCTAACTTAAGTGTATTGGTCATTATGCAATGACTATGGTTGCACATATCATTATATGGCATCATCCTGGATTTAAGTCTCACTTCACATCATTCTTCAGGGTTTCTCATAACATAACCCTAGAATAGGATTCACATGGAATCATCCTTAATTAGGACTTCATATGGAATCACCCTCAACTAGGGATTCACATGGAATCATCTTTAATTAGGATTTCCACCATAGTCACCCACAATATGGGTCTACTATTAATCTCCATTAGGGTTTCATTCAATTATACATAATTAGAGATTCACTATTCATCCCAATTAGGGTTTTACATCTCGTTTCCCTAAATTAGAGTTGCATATATCATTACCCTAGATTAGGGCTATATCCTCACCCTGGATTAGGGTTTCATTTAGAATTACCCTCAATTAGGGTTAGAACTCAATGGCCCTATCAATTAGGGTTTATGTTCATGATTAGGGTTTCATGATCTCTTTACTTAAGGTTCATAACCCTTAATCACCACATGAATCATATTCATGTATGAATTCATGCTATCATCTTCTCAACTTGATTAGGACGTCATATCAACCCTTAGTCAAGTTCATACAACTATGAATGACCAACTGTACCAAGTTATTGCTCTTACAAGCAATTAGGGTTCCTTCCTTAATTGACACTAATCACTTAGGTACTATTAGGGTTTTAACTCTTGTACCTTCATTGATTATCATTACTAATCATCATTGGATCAATGAATCATTCATCATCTTAATTCTCAAGAGATTCAATCACATTGGACCTCAATTACATAAGGTATCCAAATGAATTGACCAATTGAGTCCTCAATCAATTTTGACTACTTGGACCCCAGACGGTATTGGTCTTTCAAAGTTCAAATGGTTTGAAACCATTTGGTAAATGTGGTGCTTGAGACCATTTGCTAAAGCAAGTACTTGAAACTGTTTGCTAAAGGCGACCTTCAAGATCGTTTGCTAAAGGTGGTCACTTGAAACCGTTTGCTAAAGTACCTTTTTGAAACCGCATGGGCTCAACCGGTTTGGGATCGTTTGGTTCCAAACGATCTTGAGACCGTTTGGACTCAAACGGTCTTAAGACCATTTGGTCCAAACCTCCTCAAAACCACATGGACCAATTATGGTCTCAACCAATCAAATTGGATTAGGGTTTCCAATATTGATTCCCTCAATCATTGAATTCATGGAACCAATCATCAATTGAACCTATCACAATACTTCAATTAAGTTAATTAGGTCAACCTTCAACTGATTTGACCCTCAATTAACCCTCAATTGATCATCAATTAGGGTTTGAATCAATTGGATTAGGGTTTGGGATCGATGATCCTTCAACATTAACCAATGTGAAACTAGTTACTTTAAAACTATTGGACCATCATCCAAATTGGACATGACCTGACCCCAAACAGTCTTGAGGTCATTTGGATGACCTACAAACGGTCTTGAGACCATTTGCCCATGTCAACATCAAAATCCTAGTCAACCAATTAGATTTTGGATCATTGGATTGATCACCAAATCAGCATTTGATTGCATTTCAATTTAGTACCTTTAGATCTTCATACACTTAACCATAGTCAAACCTAGACCTCCAAACGGTCTTGGGTGACCCCCAAATGGTATTGGGATCATTTTTATGACCTCCAAACGGTCTTGAGACCGTTTGCCCATCATATCATCATTAACCATGTCATTCAATTAGGGTTTGGATCCCATGATTGATAACCAAATCAGCATTTTATTGCATTTCAATTTGGTATCTTTGGACCTTCAAACACTTGACCATACTTAAACCTAGGCCTCCAAACGGTCTTGGGTGACCCCCAAACGGTCTTCAGACCGTTTAAGTGATTCCCAAATGGTTTTGAAACCGTTTAGGTCAATCAACCCAAAGCATCAACTCATTCAATTGCAAAATCAGCACTTAGCTGATTAGGGTTTATACCATATGCTTGAATCTTCAAATACCTAACCATACTCAACCCTAGACCTAAAAATGGTCTTGGTTGACCTCCAAACGGTCTTGGTGATTTCCAAATGGTTTTGAAACCGTTTGGGTCAATCAACCCAAGTTTCAAACTCAATCACTTATGAAATCAACACTCAACCCGATTAGGGTTTAGGTGATCGATGGGCCTTTAACTCATGAACCAATTGGAGTTAATCAATAATAATTGATAGGTCATTAACCTAGATAATTTACAACATATCTCCAAACGTTCAACCCTGGTCAACACCACTAAATGGTTTGAAACCGTTTCCCTCCATGCGGTTTGATGAAACCGTTTCATTCCAAACGGTTTGAAACCGTTTGCTCCCAAGCGGTTTGGAAAACCGTTTGAGCACTTTTGTTGAAACCGTTTGGTCTTGATATTTGGAGAGGTGTATGATTATGGTGATTTCATCATCATCAAGCTCTAAACCCACGAAATCTGCTGTGGTTTCCATGAAAATTGCATCAATCAACTGAATCAATTATTCTAAATGTAGAAATGATTATTATTTGATATGGAATTGAATGCAATAGAAAAGTTAAGAGTTCAAGTTATAAAAACCGCCTACAAATGAGCTCCAAAGCTCCAAGATCACGCCAAAAATGGTGGATGAAGATTTTGCAACTCCCCCTAGGCTCGTCCTCAAGCTTTTGGATGAAAAAGTTGGATAGGGTTGAAGAGGAGATCGAATTAAGAAGAAATCCATGATTTATTTTTTATTTCCACCATGGAATTAAGGTGAAAGGAGGTCAAGAACCTTACAAAAAGGTTGGGGGTCGTCCTTCTGATCCTCCACAGATCCTTGGTCGTTTTCCAAACAAGGGGAAAGAAAGGAATCCGAAAAAGCCTTTGTTTTGGCTTGGAAAAGATATTTTTATAAGAAAATTGATGAGAGAGAAAATCTCTTATAAAAGTCTATTAATTCCAAAATTGTTGCCACCACTTCCCCCTTGGTTTCTTGAATGCAAGGGCATCTCTATCTCCACCGAGATCCCTTCCATTATCCATGAATTAAGGGAAAAGAAATTAAGCACCTTAACCCTTTTTATATTAATATCCAAGACTTAGTGGATATTTGTTTTCCTTATAATAAGGTGAGTGGAAATTCCACCTCCTTGAGATATTTAGTGGCTCTTGAAAAGCTCAAATACGACCACACATATCTGAACTCAACCATTTTAATTTTGGTTGAAAGCCCTTTAATTAATACATTCATTTTTTGCCCTAAATTGAATTAGGGTTTCAATTAGGATTAAATCTTGATTATTTTAATATCAAGATTCTCTCTCCTCCAACTTAATTCAAATGAGGCGCCCCTATCATTTTCTTTGCTCTAAATAATGTAAAGAAACATTAGGGACCTTATTGAAGTGGTAATTTGCATATTGAACCCTAGGTTTTGGGTAAATTTCACATTACACCAAAACTAGGTTTTAATGCACAAACATTGTCGAACCAACTCTATCTTGGTGCCCAAGCTTATGGGAACCATACCACTACATCATATTCATTATTATGATGTCTCAACATCAGAGGAACATATTATTATGTAACATTTTCAATTTAACCCCTCAACTTGGGTAATTTGCACTTTAGTCCAAAATAAGCAAACATTGCTTAAACATTGTTCAAACAGGACCAAAATTGAAACATAAGTTCCTCATGAGTCCTAATTACTTTTCAAAAGATAAGATTATGCATATAATCATCTTTCTTAATTAAAACACCTAGGGTTAAAGCATAACCCAGGTCAGGGATGTTACAGTAAGTTTCCCCTTTCGGCGTCAGAAACTTGTATGAGTAGATATCCCTATAAGCTCGACGTCTCATTACTTACAGATCCTCTATCTACTACTATGGGGAATTTTTGTTGGAACTTATCATCAGGGTGTCTACCTAAGCTAATCGATATTCAAATATTAAACATTGAAGTTCTCATAATAAAAGATTATAAAAAATCACATAAAATAGGTGATCAATCCAAAAAACTTACGATAAATGATTGGCTATGAATTATATGAGTTCATACAAAAATTGGAACATGAATGAAATTGTAAGAGACAGGTAGTGGGGCTAGTCCCCACACCCCAATAAAAAGACTACTCCCTCGACATGGCAAGATTAATATCATAAGAAGAGGAAGAGGACACCATCACGGTCATGAGGGAAACAAAAGTGGCTCGGTGTGGTGTGTGATGATTGGCTTCCTTCTTCCTTTGTCTTCCAGGAACTAACCCTGGATTGCAGCGGCAGTAGGGGAATGGACAACAACTCAGGGAAGAGATCGATGGCTTTAGAGTTGTAGATGAAGGAGATCTTTCAATCTGTGCTTGGGGTCAATAGGTGTTGCCAAGCTAGGTCGATAGAACTATCTTGGTCGATAGGTCTCATCCTTGCTCTGTTCTCGGCGGAAATTTTTTGATGTTTTTTACTTAAGAATTTGAGATGAGTTGTATGGCTGCGCTGGGGGGCTATTTATAGGGTCGAGGCTGTCTACGTCTTGCATTCCCCATCGGTGTCGACCTCTTTCCATCGGTGTCGACCATAGCTTTCGGTTGATGGGTCTGTCGGTCAATGGATTTTGAACTCCCTGTCATGGTTCTTGAAGGTCAAAGGGATTGTCGACCTTGAGAGTCGATAAGGTTGTCGAGTAGTTGTGTTCACTGAAAAGTGTGTCGATGTCTTGATTTTTTTCATTTGTATAAATCGATGATGATGTCAAGCATGAGGGTCGACAAATCTGTTGACCTTAGTTATCGATGGGTTGTATGTCGACCTTGATCATCAGGGAGTCTGAGTGTTGTTCCTCTGGGATGTCAACCAGGGAGGTTGACAAGGCTATCGACCTCTTGTATCTCTTGATTTCTTTGTCGATGTTAATGTCGATTGGCATATCACTCGATAGGTCAAAATTGTCCTCAGACACAATTTGTGTATCGATTGCCTTCTGTAAGTGCTCAAAATCCATTTTGGTGGATTTTGAAAACCTAAGTGGATCAAAACAAAGCTATTCTAATGAAAACTAAGCTATATGAATGCTAAATTAGACTAATAATGCCGCTAAAATAGGGATGAATATGCATTCATCAGTAGTTAGGGATAGGTGTTTCAGGTCACATTAACAACTAAAATTTTGAATGATATATTAGGAACAAGTCCATAATTATGAATCAATGCTAACTAGGACATAAAATACCCATGGAAATGACTACTCTAGGAAACATGACATAAATACCCCAGAACAAATGTCATGAGTAAGTTTAGTATACTGATTGGCACATGAAGAAGACTCACATAGAAAGGCACAAAATACCAAAGACATGAAAACAAGAATAATGAAACTACAATCCATTGGAAAAACTACAACAAACAAAAATCATGACAGTCTAATCTAGAAATCTATGGGGTAAGCTACAAGAAAAGTGAGTAAACTATAATAATATGTCCTAAAGGGTAGTTGTTCTAAGAGTTTGACCAAAAGTTGAGTAAACCATAATGAGAAGAAGAAAAGTAAGATAGTGACTAGCACAAGATGTCTGAAAATAGTGGCAAACTCTTGTCGAAGGTCTAATAGGACAAATCCATATTGAAGGCCTTGGTAGGGTTAGATGAATAATTTCAATCAGACATGTACTAATTTATGAGTAATTTTAAACAAAGACCCACAAATTTAGTGAACTAAATAAGGTGCAACCTACATTCAGCCAATTCAGTTGAAATTCAATAAATAAATTTAGTAGTAGTTTAAAATTCCCTAGTTTATGGTCAAGGTTAAATGAAGGTCCAAATTTTATGAGTGAATACAACCGCAATAAACTTCCCCAATCACTAACTACATCATCAATGACTAACCAAATAGTCATTCTCCAGACCTAGACATTGATAGGCTTATGGGCTAGTGGATCCTCATTAGTCAATTAACTAATAATTAACAAAGATTAATCTAGCAATCTCATTTCACCTTAATAGTAGTTGTAATGATCATGTAAAAAACCTCACCAAATTAACATATGTATAAAAACAATTAGAAATAAGGGAAGTCAGATAATGGAGCAAGATATTGGCAAGTAACTGATAGTGCCAAAAACACATACTATATTGGTTTCAATTATTTGGTCAAGATAGACCATTGTATTAGGATAATATTTTTTAGTTTAGTTTATGACAATGGGTCTATGGAAAATAGAAAATTAAATTCAGTATAAAAGTTTATATTTGGGAAGATATCTAAAAAAATGTCAAAACAATACCACGATAAGTGTAGTTGTGAATGCAACTACATAGAAAAGCACAAATGAATAGAAAATTTAATAGAAGAAGAAAAACAAAACAAAGTATAGCATGAGAGGTCTGAACATTTACGAGTTATGAAGAATAGAGAAGAACTCTTGTTCACTGTCTAATATGCACAAATCTAAGTTGAAGGCCTTGGTAGGGTTAGATGAATAATTTCAGTCTGACTTGTACTAGTTTATGAGTAAGGATAGACAAAGATCCCCAACTATAGTCCATTAAACAAGTAGTAACCTTCATTCAGCTAATTCATTTAATTACAATGATATTTATTAGAGGTCTAACATTTAAATAAATGGCTAGATATTTTATAAAAAATTCAATACAATTCAATAGAAGTTCAAGTTTAAGTAGACTTAGGAATGCCTAAACTGAATGTGGTCCTGAACTGAACACGGGAAATCATAATTTATGTTTAAATAGGCTTAAGAAAGGTCACCTATTTAAAACCTACCAATCACGATAGAAACATGTTTAAGAAAGGCATTTCAAATGGAACTCAACTCTATTAGTTCTAGGTCCAAGCAACTATCACTAGTCTAACCAACATCTAGGAATGGCATCATAATGAATTTTTACATCTACTAAACCTGGATAATTATTATTTAGCATCTAATGCCATGAATTTATTTGGTAAAACTTTATGTTCACTAAGATGTAGTGGTAAGGTATAGACCCTAAAGTTTCTATATATGATTTATATCAACTAATCACAAATAATTTCTTCATGTAACAGACATTGCCAAAATTTCCATTTAGCATACTAAATGGAAATCAGACCCTATTAGGGATAGACCTAATTACCAACTAGAAGTATGCCCAAAAGTTGGGTAATAGTTAACAATGCACACTCAAAAAAATTAAAATAATTGAGAGTAAGTAATATTCGAATTGCATAACCTATTCCATATATTAATTTGAAAAAAGTGCATGTACTGAAAATGGACAACATGATTAGGAAAAAAAACCAGAAGGGATCAGCCCTACTAGGTTGGTCTAGGCCTAAGTAACAATGGCAAGTATCTTCAATAGTTTGTCTAACACTTAACAATGCCCGATCAAAAATACTAAACTAATTGATAGTAATGAATATGCGTACTGAACATCCAATGTTGTGAATTAATTTGGTAAAAATTGATGTTTAATGAACTATAGTTACATGTCCTAAATTGATCACACCTCATTTACATTAACCAATCACAACACCATCATAAGGAATTTGTACATCTACTGAACAAGGGAAATATGTTTAGGAAAGGCATACCGAATGGAAATCAGACTCTATTAGGGCTAGTTCTAGTTACAAATCATAAATATGCACAACAATTGGGCTAATACTTAACATGCATGGTCAACAATACTAACCAAACTTGATGTTCAGTAACTAATGTTTGTATTGAACACTCAATGCCATAAACAAATTTAGTCAAACTTGATGTTCAGTAAACTTGACCTACCCTAATGTTTCCACATCATAATTATGTGTGTACATACATAAGTAATGACACATCCTGGTTAAATTAACAATTCACAGAACAATCATAAGGAATTTAAAAATTATGGTGGAACATGTTCAAGAAATATTCATAAATGGATCTAAGACCATGTTAGGACTAATCCGATTGACAACCACAAGTTTGCAAACAAGGATAATACTTAACTATACATAATGAACAATATAAAACAAATTTTGAGCACCTAATATGGTAGTGAACATCTAGTTTCATGAATTAACTTGCTCAAACATGATATTCCGTAAAAAAATGACCTACCCATATGTGCCACATTTCATTTTCATCAACTAACAGAAACATAATGATAAGGAATGTGTGCATGTAGTCAACATGGACAACAATTTTAGGAAGGCATACCAAATGGAGATTAGACGATAGGTCTAGTTACCAATCACAAGTATGCCAAACATCTTGGCTAATTACTAGTCAAACCTTGTTGGTCGATAAGTAATACTAAACAATTGGTTGATCAACTATATTCTTCTTTGTAAGGTGTGTACAATTGCCAATTCAATAGAATCTCTAGGATTCACATTCAATGTGAATCACTAAAGATCAATGCATATAAGTGTAGAACTAATTAGATAATTATCAATGCAAGTCAACACTCTATGAAAACATCATGCACGAAAAGATCAAACCATATTATTGTACTAACAACCTAATGAAGATGTATTCCATACTTATTATCTACATACAAAGTTTTGATGATTAGAATCACCAACTAATTCAATGAGTCAAGAAATTCCAAGATGGATGGTCGTATTATCCAAGCAATGTGGACATGATTATATGTTTGATTAAATATTTCATAAGATAAACTAACAACATACATTTTTGACTCAATCTATTATCTTTTTGGATGATACCAGTTGGCTGTTTTGTGTAAATTATATGCCCCTAAATTAGTTGGGTTTTTCTTAAAAAGCAGATAATAGAGTAGTAATGGAAGTCAATCAATAGGGATTGGTCATTTAGTAAACTAAAATGGTGAGGCTAAACTAGATGACAAGTGGGAAGTTCTTATATACTACTAATATAAAATGAAGCCATGTAGTATTACTAGTTACGAATCAATCATAAATAACATTAAGTTTAGTTCTGATTGAACAAAAACCAATACACTTTATGTGACGATAAAAGAAACAATAGAGTTGTAGATAAAAAAGGCTCAATATTACTAGTTTGAGAATGTCTAAATAACTAGGACAATCATGGCTAATTACTTGTTCAAAATGGAACCATATCTAACATGAAGTTGAAACCTAGTTAACATCAATGAATCAACATAATTTTCAACACGAAAATAATTGATCAAACTATATAGTTGATAAAAAATGTCACAATGCTCTTTCTCACATCATCAACACTTGCAAGTTCTACAAGAACAACAAGCATTGAGTATGACATATGTCATTATTGGCCTAATTAGAATATGAATAGAGAGTTTGTTTGGGAAAAAATATTATGGTTAAGTGCAACTCATTAGAGAACACATCCAGTACACAAATTAGCAAACAGACAATGAAAGACATAACTCCAAACAAATTGATGTTGCCTTGATATAGGGAAAAATCCTACTAAAGGGCGATTTTAGTTCCAAAACTACATCAGTGACTTATCCCAATGTATAAAAAAGGAAGAAAGCTGAAGGGGGTAAGAAAAATAATTGCAATCAAAAAATTATTGATGAATGTGCTAGGTAAGGGGGTGAAAACTACCTCAATATGAAGTCTAAGATATCCTTGCAATCACTATGATCAATTTTGAGGAATTGGGCCAGGATTTGTACAATTAGGGGAAATTGGAGTGTGATCAAGTTGACGAACATGCCCCCAATTTTGTAGCCATTCTCCAACTCGTGCGAGCCAACACTATGGATTCTTATGCAAGCCAGTTATAGTAGTCAAAAGGGGGTGACAACCAAGAAGATAAGGTAAGGTGAGCATGCCTTACCTACTGGGGCATCGGTGTGTACCATTTATGCCACCCGTGATGCCACAAGAAAGCAGTTCGACACTACTAAAACCTTTTTTGTTGGCCACATATGTAAGCCTCCACTGATGAGTCCTTGTAGATGACACTGACTGGACTAGGGTTCCTTCTACTAATTGTTATGGGAGAAGCAACTGACAATTGTGATGAATAGCAAGAAGAATTTTGCATGGGAACATCTCTTAGATGTTGTGGAAGAGAAATATCATGAGAAGAAGCTCACACATTGTGGAATAGAGGGCTCATGACGAGAGAAGGTAGATCGAGTCATGACTAGCTAAGTGAAGAATAACCCACGTCCAAAATATGACAATGCCTAATCAGGGACTAGATTTTGCTATCCCAAGTGGGACTTACTTGAGCGGGATTAGAGGATTACTGAACCCCAAATAGATTATGTTACTCTTGTGTCAACCAAACAATAGTTTAGGCTAATTTAGTCTAGATTGGATTGGCACAAGATGACAACTCTAACTTCAAATTAGGTTGTGAAGTGCTTCTTCATTGTCCTGGGTCCCCTGTATGTTATCATTATATGGGAAAGGCTTTGACAACATCAATGGCCACTATCTTTTACAATGCATGAAGGGTTACAACTTCCATCAGTAATGGATCTCATGGATCCATGCATGCATTTCCATGAGTAAATTCTCCACCATTATTAATGGTTCACCTTTCTGATATTTTCAAAACACAAATGGTTTTAGACAAGGGGACCCTCTATCACCTTACCCATTCAATTACGGTGACCTTTATTCTCACCAACATGATTAAATTGAGCACAAACATCAAATTGAATGATCACCCACATAATGTATACAAAATATCATTCAATATGGTGATGACACAATCATCCTCATGAAACCTCTTGATTCCTGTGTCATTAACACCATTCACATCATTGGTATTCTATTAAATGACTGGAATCAAGATCAATCTCCAAGAATCCTCCATCATTGGTATGCAAATAGAACCTAGACTTATGTACATGAACCAAACTCTATTAAATTGAAAAATGTAAAAATTCCCTTTTAATACCTCAACCTACCCATCTCATTACATCTGTCTCAAAATCCACATGGAACCCAATCATTGAAAAATTGAACTACATATTCAACTCATTGATAAACAACTTCCTAGATCTGGCTAGCAGAATCGCCTTACTTAACAACTCCCTTTCTATGATTACCACCTACTACCTCCGTTACATCCCCCTCCCAGCAAATGTTCTACAATATATCAACAAAATCTAGAAGAAGTTCTTATGAAACCACTTCAGCTACAACATTCACAAAAACAACATACATGTGGTCAAATGGAATACTATTTGTGCACTCAAATACTATGGGGGATGGGGTGTCACTAATATTAAAATACAATCCATCTTCCTAACCACTAAGATCATTGCCTCTTTAGCATCAGATAGTTAACACATATGGAAACTTTTCATTATACAAAAATATTACAAGGATAAAAATCCATGGTGGCACATTGCAAAAGGTACATCCCTCTCTAGAAGTATATCAATAAACATATAACCATCATCCAACACATGATTCGAACACCTCCCCATGTTGCAAAACATCTCACTTTTTGTTTTGACCTATGGTATCATGGATCAATGATATTCTTAAAATGCAACTTTCAGGTACCTCATAGACTGACTACTCTAAACACTACTAAACCCATGTCTCTCCTTAGTTATCACAGAAACAAAAACCTTAAATGAACCCTAACAAACTACTCAACATAGACATCCTTCACCATTTGGAAGCCAACATGACAAACCACTTCTCATGGGTTTGGAAAAGTAAATACACACCACACAAGGTCTATACAGTGTGGTTACACGAGTCCCATGAATAAAATCTTGAACTTTACATGACCTCTCAAATTCAAAATTGTCCTTTGACTCATCAGACATAATAACATTTTAACTGATAGAAATCTTATGAAGTGTGGTTTCTATAGACAATCCAGATTTCATATGTGTAATAATTGCAAAGAAACAACCACACATTCATTTATCCTTGCTCCATCACTACTCATATCAAAAAATATTTCTTTCATCCATAACAAAACATAAATACCAATCTTGAAAACTTGATAAAATTTCATATACCTAAGCTATCACATCTCTCACTTCACAAAACATTTATATCTGCCATCGTATGGAATGTCTGGATGATAAGAGATCGTAGAAACTATAACAACCACATATACATTATCCACATACTCATCTAGGAGATTGAATATACATATGAACTCTTTATACATTACATGTCAACAGATCCACATGGAGATGAATAGAGAAGCCGAAGAACATAACAACACCTTTAGGGATGGTAACAACGAACATGGACAATTCACCATTGAAGATATCATGGCAGATGATAGCGGAGACTAAATCATTTACATTTTGTTGTTTCATCTATGCTAAGAGGCCGAATGTATGAGGGGTTCCTCCCACATCACTACTTAGGGAACCATTTTCATCCCATCTTTAACTCTTTTGACTCATTTAGCACACCACTGGTGATGTCTAGGTGAGTGTCGTTCCTTGTACTTTATATGTTTGCATGTCAACAGATCCACATGGAGATGAATAGAGGAGCTGAAGAACATAACAACACCTTTAGGGATGGTAACAATGGACATGGACAATTCACCAATGAAGATACCATGGCAGATGATAGTGTAGACTAGATCATTTACATTTTGTTGTTTCATCTATGCTATGAGGCTTACTGTATAAGAGGTGCCTCCCACATCACTACTGAGCGAACTCTTTTCATCCCATCTTTAACTCTTTCGACTCATTTAGACAAACCACTAGTGATGTCCAGGTGAGTGTCGTTCCTTATACTTTATATGTTTGCATGTGTTTGGTATACAAATTTACTATCTATATTAGGAATTTCATCAAAAATTGCAACACTTTCCTAATTCCTGTAATGGCGTAGTTAAACCATGTCCCTGGTCTCATCTCATAAGTAGAATCCAAGTGGTCACTTCATTGTGGGCTCTATCATTTTCTTTCATGGGTCAAAACTTGCCTCCACCCGGGACACGTCCTCTTTCCTCCCACCCCAATGCACTAGTGTTGGAGGTATTTCGAAAATGATATACTGCCCCAAATCGGGACAGGGACCCCATTTGGACTTTAGTGACCTGATGTATAATGTAGATGGGTAGTTGTTGGCTGATGATGGGACTATTGTTGGTTGAACAAAAGGACGGGTACCTAGCTTAAAAGAGAGTGAGTGAGTGAGTGAGAGAGAGGACTGGAGAGAGATGGAGTTTCTGCAAGGAGAGAGAAAAATCAGAAGAGATATGTTTATTTTGCTAATAACTTTCAAATAGTTATATATTTTTTAATAAAATAAAAATCGCTAGATTCTTGATAAAAATACATTCTAATAAGATTAATGTCGACATTTTTATGAAAAATGTATCATGCAATATAAAATAAGGGAGATGAGAGAAGTAATATCATTAACTTATTTATTTAGTCAAGTTATTATCTCTGAATGAAAGGACGAGTAGATAACTAGAGAGAGAGAGAGAACTTAAGATAGAAGGAGTTGCGGAAAGGAGAGAGAAAAATTAGGAGAGATATATTTATTTTCCTAATAACTTTCAAACTGTTATGTATTTTTGAACAAAATAAAAACCGTTAGATTTCCTGATGAAAAATACATTCTAATAAGAATAATGTCGATATTATTTTTGAAAAAAATGCATTCTAATAAGATTAATGTCGATATTATCTTTGATTCGATATTTAATAAGTTTTGTTGTTATCTTAGACCCAATATTTTATTTTTATAAGATAGAGAAAATATGAATAATTTGAGGAAAGTTGTGTCATTAATTTGTTACCTATGGTGTAGTATTTGTTGTCCCTTGTCCATTGCATTATTATCATCCGTTTAATAATTTTCTTAAAAAATGAAATACGAGGAAGAGGAGTGAAGTAGTTTCATAAATTTAGATGAGAGAGATTTGAATCCATTTTTTATATTTCTCTCTCTTAAAAAACTAACAAAATTGTACAATAGATGATACAAATTTGTCCGGGGATAACAACAAATTAGCACTGCTATAACAATTAATTTAAATAATTAAGTACATCACTTCTCTCCTATGATGATAAGTTAGACCAAAAGATAATAATCAATTTGACCAGAGATAACAATAAAATAAACTAAAAACAACAACGATTGGACCAGGGATAACAAGTAATTTTAATAAAATTGATTGCATGATTTCTCTCCCATTCATCATATTTTTTCTCTCTTAAACAATACCAAACTGGACCAGTGGCAGTGACAACAACAAATTGGAATGACGATACCAACATATTGGACTAAAGATAACAACAAATTAGAACTTAGAGTAGCTAAATTTTAAAAAAAATATTACTTCCATATTATTTATTGTATTTTCTCTCTTTTACAAACAACAAATTGCATCATAGATAACAACAAACTAGATCGAAGATAACAAATAATTTGACTAGAGATAACAAAGAATTTAAGTAGAAATAACAAAAAGTTTTGACTAGAGATAACAACTAATCTTAAGAAAAAATTATACTAACTAGATAACAAAAAAATCGACTAGAGATAATAAAAACTTTATCTAGAGATACCAAACAATTTGACTAGCGATAGCAAAATTTTTGACTAGAGGTAACAACTAATTTTAAGAAAAAAATGATAACTGGATAATAAAAAATTGGCTATAGATAACAAAAACTTTGCCTAGAGATAACAAATAATTTGACTAGAGATAACAAAGAATTTGAATACAAATAATAAAAAGTTTGACTAAAGATAACAAAAAATTTGACTAGAGATAACAACTAATTTTAAGAAAAAATTATACTAACTGGATAACAAAAAAATTAATTGAAGCTAACAAAAACTTTGCATAGAGATAACAAACAACTTGAATAGAGATAAAAAAAATTGACTAGAGATAACAACTAATTTTAAGAAAAAAATACTAATTGGATAACAGAAAAAATTGACTAGATATAACAAAATTTTTACCTAGAGATAACAAACAATTTGACCAGAGATAATAAAAAGTTTAATTAGAGATAACAACTAATTTTAGGAAATAATTATACTAACTGGATAACAAAATAATTGACTAGAGATAATAAAAACTTTACCTAGAGATAATAAATATTTTGACTAGAGATAACAAACAATTTGACTAGAGATAACAACTAATTTTAAGAAAAAATATAATAACTGAATAATAAAAAATTGACCAAAGATAACAAAAACTTTACCTAAAGATAACAAACATTTGGGCTAGAGATAATAAAAAGTTTGACTAGAGATAGCAACTAATTTTAAGAAAAAATTATACATACTGGGTAACAAAAAAATTGACTAGAGATAACAAAAACTTTATCTCGAGATAACAAACAATTTGACTAAGGATAAAAAAAATTTGAGTAGAGATAACAAAAAATTTGACTAGAGATAATAAAAAATTTGACAACGATAACAACACGCTAGATGAGAGATAACAATTCGATTAGAAAAAAATCATTACAATTGATACTACTTCCCTCCTCCCTCCTATTTTCTCTCTCATCCTAATACGTAAAATTATAAGGAGTGATATATTTAAAACATCAGACCAACAATAAAAAATATTAGATCAGAGATAACAATTTATTAAAAAAATAAGTTAATGATACTACTTTCCTCATCTCTTTTATTAAAGATTATATATTTTATTTTTTAAAAATATTTCAACATTAGTCTTATTAGATTGTATTTTTATAACAAATCTAATAATTTTTATTTTGTTATAAAATACATAAGGGTTTAAAAGTTATTAACAAAATAAATATTTTTTTTCTCTCCGTACAACTACTCTCTCTCACACTCTCTCTTTTTCTTTTTCTTTCAGCCACCTCCTCTCTCCTCTAACAACCCTCTCTCTTCCCACATACACATTTTCCAACCAAAATATGTCAGCTTCTCGGGAAGACCACTGCTGCAAATTGCAGCTGTCATGACCATGGTATTTCCCCACCTTCTGACCGAAACTGACGAGTGCTACACAGCGCGCGATGGACGTCTGGTCCCAGCTGTCAGCTCCTAGGTGGTGATAGAAGGGGCGGGACGATGACTCCTGTGATCCCAGACGTGGATGTTTTCCGGCTGTTTCCAAACTGTCAGCTCAGTGGCCTCGCGCTGTTGATGCCGGTAAAGTGGGTTGCCTCCCTGCCTTGGTTGGCCCTCTACTGCTCTGGGCTTGCTTACGCTTCTCTGTCTCAATGGTTACGGCCGACTGATGCTAAACTCAGTCGAACAGAAATGTTCGTCACGCATTAACTTTGGTTGGTGATTTATTATTGGTGCTTAGTAGCGGACCCAGGAATCATAGTTGGGTGAGGCCACTACAACATGCTATGGAAAACAATCACCAGAAAATCATTATAGGAAGCTAACTAGGGGTGAACATTCAGTTAATTCGGTCGGTTGCGGTTAATTCAGTTAGGTTAAACGGTTAATTTGTGGTTTGAGATTTTAACCATTAACCTAACTAAATTGAGTATGTTAATTCGGTTATTGTCCAATCGGTTAATGGTTAATTCGGTCGGTTAATTTGATTAACCAAATAACACTCGTGTAATAATATTATTTGAAATAGTCATAGAATTTGGGACAATATTGTTATATTATAGTAGTATTGTTGTGAATTTAATTTTGTATGGCTCGTTAAAACTTGATTATTATATATATGGGGAAGTATTTTGAAATAAAAGTACAACTATATATGTATATATGCATGTGTAGGATATTATTTATGAATAAATTCTGACTATTCGGTTAATTCGGTTAACCAAACCAAAAATATCTTTAACCATCAAATTAACCATTTAACCGATTAACTGAAATAAATTAACCAAATTAACCGAATTAACCAAATTGACCCAATAAAATTAACCATTTAGAATTAACCGTTCGGTTAATCGGTTATTAACCAAATTATGCTCACCCCTAAAGCTAACATCTCTACAATTTTATAAAATACGAAAATGCACATATACATATTATACAGAAGTGTTAGATAAACAATCGATGAGGTTCATTATTAAACATTTCATTATCTCTTCCACATTAGTATTCTTTAAACGATCAGTTATGTTGTTTTACCAATCTTAATGCATAAATGATGTTTTAATATTTTCTCTATACCCTAGATACTGTACATTTTAGATGTCCTCACTGAAGATAGCATTCGCTTCTCTAGTCAAACTAAACTAAAACTTGTATGACTTAAGACTAACATTTAGGGCTGCGTACATATTTTCCTTTGATGTAGTCTATTCAAATCCAAATACCAAAGACGTGTGAAAACTAACACCATTTTTGCATCTCTTTTGGACGCGACAATTGTTTTGCTATTAGCAAAAACCTCCTCTTAAGCTTCTTTGTTTACTAATTCCGTATTGGCCCAAGTGAAAATCACAATCTTTTAATTCGTGTCTAATTGTATTCAAAATTTTCTCGGTAAGTAGGTATTAAATTTCATTTTCAAGCTGGGTGGGCCCATCCAAATTATTTTTGGGGGTTTAGTTAACAAAATAGGAACAAATAAATTTTGGGCCAGGATGAAGTCCTACATTGTATGCTTAACGACCCAAAATGGATCCACTTAACCTAGAATCAATTTTCAGTCATGTTTCTAACATGGTCATTAATTTAAAATCTATGATTCCTTTTGTATTGCAATTTCAATTTATTTGATTTTTCTTATGGCACTTTTTATGATTTTGTGGTATTTATAACATTTCATCTTTTGATATGTTGTTAGATATCAACCTTTTCCACATATTATGGAAAAAACATTGAAAAAAACATTATAGTAATTAGTTGTTGATAACAAAGGTGAATTCAAACTCAATCATCATCATAATCAACATCATCAACATCATCATCTGAGCCAATCCAAACCATGTTGGCATCTGCTACGTAGATCCTTCTTTTCCAATTAGCTATGTTATGGGCCATACTCTACTTAAGATGTAAAGATTCAAAATCCCTCTTTAAGCTATTCCCAAGTTAATTTAGGTCTTCCTCTACTTCTTTTAGTTGTGCTTGACTTGAACATTTCTTCAAATAGATGTACTTCTGAGTTTATCTAGATACCTTTTGACAAGTCAACAAGAACAATATTGTCAATTCTAGTCACCAATAAGATAGATAAGTTTACCAATAAGTCTTCTATATTGGTGATTATCATGATAGGAAGGAGAGGATTCATCATCCCATTTGGTATTGGGATCCAGAGGAGTGCTAGAAAGTTTAGTACTAGAGATGCCTAATTCTTTCAGAAGATCAAGAACATATTTGCATTGTGAAAGACAAACACCAGATGAAGATATGGAAACTTTGATTTCAAAAAAGTACCTAAGTTTATTAAGATCTTTGGTAATAAGTGTTGCCCAAGATATCTTTTGGTAGCTACAATACCTTCACAATCACCACCAGACAATAGTATATCATCCACATAGACAATAAGAATAACAAGCCCATAAATGATCTATTTAATAAAGATAGAATGATCCGAATGTCAACACCGAAATTGAAACTTTAGAAGTATATGAGTTATTTTATCAAACCATGCTTGTGGGCTTTATTTTAGGCCATATATCGCCTTCCTGAGTCTACAGACTTTGGAACACTCCCCCTGACTAACACAACTAGGTGGTTTCTCCATGTATCTTCCTCATGCAAGTCACCATATAGGAAGATGTTTTTAACATCAAGTTGAAAATAGGCCAATCATTATTCACAACAATAGAGATATGAAATCCAATAAAATTAAGACTAGTAGTAGGATAAAAGGTTTTAAAGTAGTCAACCTTATAGGTTTGAGTATAACCTTTTACTACTAGGCGTTCCTACATCCGTTCAACAGAAGCATCTGGATGATATTTGACAGTAAAAATTCAACGACATCGAACAGTTAGACCATTTGCAGGGCGAAGAACAAGATCGTTGGTCTTGCAATCACAAAGGACAACGATTTCAATTTCCATAGATTGACACCAGGCATGATGCTGAAGAGCTTAGATAACATTCTTTGGTACAAAAATAGCAGAGAGAGTAGCAGTAAAACAAGAAAATCTAGAACCAAGATTAGTGGTAGAGTAAAAATTACTAAGCGGGTGTTGAGTCTGGGATCATACACCTTTCGTTTGAATAACAAAAAAATGTCTGTCAGAGATTACCTGAGAGGTGTCAGGATATGTCGATGAGGGAGAAATTGGTTGTTGAGGGGTCAGGTATGGGATTGTAACTTCGGGTCTTTGTATGTACACCTTTAAAGGAGGATGATGATCTTTAGTTACTTCAGTATGATCATGTTCTACTACTTGAGGAAGAGGAGTAGGATCAAACATATCACTTGATAAAGTAGACCCCTTATCAGAGTGGTACGACATGTGTTCAACAAAGACAACATTTGTACTAACAAACCATTGTCTTTTCATAGGATCATAACACCAATATCCTTTTTGCGTACTTGAATATGCCAAAAAAAACACTTAGTGGAGCGGAGGTCAAGTTCACATATCTCGGGGCATAGATTCTTAACATAGCAAGTGATGCCAAAGATGTGGGGTGGGACAGAAAACAACAACACATATGGATACAGAAGAGAGAAAGGGACTTGATTGTGCAACACAGAAGAAGGCATGCTGCTAATTAAGTAGCATGCAGTAGAAAAAACATCAAGACAAAAATATTTAGGAACATGATAGTGAAGAATAATAGTTTTGGCTACCTCAAGAAGATGGTGATTCTTCCTTTCTACCACACCATTTTGTTCTGGTGTGTAAGAACAATAAGTTTATTAATAATACACTTAGCAGTACATAAAAGATCTACTGATTTTTGCATAAACTCTAAAGCATTATCAGTTCTTAAGATTTTAACATTTTCCTTGAATTGGGTTTGAATTTCAATAAAAAAAGGTGGTGATAGTTTGGAAAACATTACTGCAGTCTATTAAGAGAAAAAGCCATGTTTCCCTAGAATGGTCGTCAATAGAAGTCATAAAGTAGGAAAGCCAAACAGTCTCGTAATAGAATAAGGTCCTCAAACATCAATATGAAAAATATCAAAAAGATTCTTAGAACCAATTTGGTTCTTTTCATGAAAAACAACCCGAGTCTGTTTGCCAAATTGGCAAGATTCAAACAAAAATTATTTATCAAAAATTTAATGAAATAAACATCGTAGTTCTGCACCATAAGGATGTCCCAGACGGTAGTGCCATTACAGACCAATAACAGAAAAAGATAGTAGAGAAGAAATAGATTTCAAAACATCCATGTAGTACGGTCTGTCTGGTCCCTCATGGCTCGAACCAATCCTTATCCTCAGTCAGAGATCCTGAAATTACAACCCACAAGATCAAAAGTAATTGAGCACTAGAGTATCTTTACAATTTTACTGACATATAACAGATTAAGTGGGAAGCGTGAAACATATACGAAATATTTTAACGCACATACTTTTAGATAGAGATATAGTTCCAATTCTATAAACCACATACTTAGCCCATTCACTATGGCTGTAGGAGGGATCCAAGTTTATCTAGATAAGGCAATAAAAAGAGAAGAACATCCAGAGATATGAGATGATGTTCTGGAGTCGATGACCAATTTATTTCTAAAGTAGGTAACAATATTAGTAAGTAAAGTAGAAGAACCTCCTTCTAGAGTAGGTGTTGGGGAGGATTGGTGATCCTGGAGGAGTTCTTCAAACTTTGAGTGAATCGATTCAACCGTGGGCTGAGTTGAACTAGAGGTAGTAACGTTCAAAATTTTAAAGTCAATAAAGGAGACCTGGTTTGCCCAGGCAGTTGCACCATGTATTTCCCAGCAATGGTCCTCATTGTGGTTTGTAGGCCCACAAAAGGTGTACAAGCAACTATCAATAGGAGGCTGAGGTTGACCTCATTTAGGTCTAGGGGGAGGACCATGTGTTGGAGTACCAGAAACATGACTACCACGACCACATCCTCATTCTCATCCAGAGTCCTGGGAAAGAACCATAAGGACCGAGTGATCAGAAGATATAACAGGTGGATAAGACATGGAAGAAAGTATTTGAACACACTAGAGAGCATCCCTAAGTATGGGTAAGAGATCACTATATAAGATCTTCTAAAAAACGCCAAAAAAAGGCTAAGGGAGTCCCACAAGGAACTGAACTAACTGAAGTTCATTGCATTGCCTCTGAACTTCTTTGATGTCATAAGAGAAGGATGGTATACTTCATATTCATCCAAAATGCCAAACATTAGTTGTACTAGTATTCGATATCAAATACTCCCTTTTCAGAAGATTCTTGAAGATCTCAGAGACCTTCTTCGAGTTCTGTTGGTGAGAGTACACATGGGATAATTGATCCCACATAGCTTTGACGTTCTGAAGGAGAATGATAGACTAATTGATCTTCAGTTTTATACTATTCATCATCCAGGTCATAACTCTAGAATCATTTTTAGACCACTCCGTGTCAGCGTGCTTGGCCTTTTCATCAATAGTAACATCAGGAGGGATCTGAGCATCAAAAAAATTGTGGCCCTTGGGATTTAACATATAGTTCAAATGATACCCACAAAAGATGGTAGTTTGATCCATCAAGTTTCACAGTCATCACACACAAAGACCAAGGAGGATCTATAGTTGCCACATACGCCATAGTGATGGCTTGCACAGAGATGAAGTAGTAGAAACTAAAGAAGCATATCTAGATCAATAAATCTGAGGTACCCACATAGGGGCAATAGAGCACAATAGTAGATCTGGATCGATAATCCAAGAAACTCACATAGGGGTAGCAATAAGCATCAAAAAATCTGGATAAGTAGATATGAGAAACATGTATATGGGTAGTATAGAGTGGAAGGAGCTATGCCACCATGGGTAGAGAGTTCTCTACCATGAGCTGTAGGTAGGCAACACAAACAGTCCTTTTAGATCTTCAACATGCTATTTTTAGAAAGTGTCAAGAGTTGAAGGAGGAAGAGGGAAGGTAGGGGGTGTGGGTGGCAGTAGAGAGGAAAGGGAGGTTGACGGAGGATAGGAGGAGAGGGAAGGTGATGGGGCATCAACAACAAGGTTGGCATACTAATGGTGGCAGGGGTAGACATGTGGAGGTGGAGGACGGTTAGGGAGGAGGGTAGGGGGTGGCGACGATATGGAAAGGGGTTGGGGGTTGGTGGTGGTTGTAGGAGAATAAGATAGAGAGAGGAAGAAGGGAGGAGGGGTGGGGGACAGGGGGAAGCAACTACATGTAGAGGGGGGGGACAATAAGTTGGAGAGGGAGTGGAGAAGGGGTGGTGGCTAGTAGCAGGGTTTGGGAAGCATTAGCATTATAGATGGTTGGGAGGGGGAGGTTAGGGATGACTGGATAAATGCATTAGAATCTAATGGGTCTATGACCAGTAGATGAAAAACTGAATATATGCATTAAAATTTTAGATTGAATCAAATGTGTTTATGACTAGTAGAAGAAAAATTGAATATATGAATTGCAATTTCAGCCAATCTAAAATTGTGAACAGAGGAGTCAAGTTGGATGGAATGGACATACTGATACGTGATAAGTTTTGTTACTTGGGTTCTATTATTAAAAAAGAGGGTGAGGTCTAAGATGATGTTTGTCATAAGGCCACAACAGGATGGTTGAGGTATAGGAGTGTAACTGGAGTAGTATGTGACCAAAGGATCACTCTCAAATTAAACTAAGTTTTACAGAACTACTACATGTCCATCCATGCCAAATGGGAGTGAATGTTGGGCATTGAGGAAGCAAAATCTCAATAAGATGAATGAGGCTCAAATGCCTATGCTGAGATGGATGTGTGGGAAGATAAGAAAATATCATTTGAGGAATGACTATATCAGCAATAAAGTGGGGGTGGTGAGCATCGAAGACAAGTTGCATGAAGCTTGTCTAAGATGGTTTGGACATCTGCAGTGCAGACCAACAAATGCACCTATTCAAATCAAGGTTATTGAGTCAAGAAAAATTAAAAGAAGCAGAGGCATACCTAAATTAACTTAGGAATAACTTATAAAGAGATATTTTAAATCTTTACATCTTGATCAGAGTATTGTCCATAACAGAGCTGGTTGGAAAAGAAGGATCCATGTAGCAGACCCCAACATGGTTGAGATTGAGTCTTAGATGATGATGGTTGAGTTTGGTTTCACCTTCGTTATCTACAGCTAATTACTATAATGTTTGTTTGTATATATTTTTTCCATAATATGTGGAAAAGGCTGATCTTTAACAACATATCAGCACACAAAATGCTAATAAAAAAGTGCCATGAGAAAAATTAAATAAATGGAAATTGAAATACAAAACTAGACATAAATCTCAAATTAATTACCCTGATAGAAATAAGACTGATAATTGAATTTGGGTTAAATGGATTTCATTTTGGGTCATTAAGCATACACTATAGGACTTCATCTCGATCAAAAATTTATTCATTCCTATTTTGTTAACTAAACCCCAAAAAATATCTGGAATGGGCCCACCCAGTTTGAAAATGAAATTTAGTACCTACTTAATGAGAATTTTTTTAATATAATTAGACACGGATTAAAAAATTAGAAACTGAAAAATTTGTGATTTTCACTTGGGCCAATATGAAATTAGGTAAACAAAAAGAGCTTAAGAGGAGTTTTTGCTTATAGCAAAATAATTTTCATGTGAAAAGGGGATGCAAAGTTGGTGTTAGTTTTTACATGTCTTTGGTATTTGAATTTGAATGGATTATATCGAAGGACGCCACTACACTAAAATTATAAATACTGAAACACATTTCTCGTGGGGTTTAATTTATTTTATTTTTTTAAACTCGAATGCAATCATATTTAAGTTCCACATTTTATGTCCTTTTTCTCTAGTAATTGATTGTTAATTACCATATACACTATTATATTTCCATCTGATTTTTCTTCCCCATAAGTGTCCTATTTCATCAGGTAACCAACACACTTTTGTTTATTCTCTTAAAAGAAAGGCAAATTTACCTTTTGTCGTCTATCCACAATCCTGTTTCTATTTTTTAGATTGAATCCCTGTCGTTCACAAGATGAGAGTCGAGGCTACTCAGATTTCCTTATTTATTGGTTAACACAATCCTATTGCTTGAGAGAATAAGAGTGAAGAAAGGAGAAACTAAAATTGGGCTGAAGTAATCAGGTTGACAATCGGGTGAGACCACAACTTAACACTTTGCTGCTCCGTGCATAAATTACAGTGAAGAAATGAGAGATTAGAACGGGTCAAGAAAATTTCACTAACAATTGGGTGAGGCCACTTCTACATGTGGATTGTACATAGATAACCACAACCCCCCAAAAACATATATATTATATTAATAAAACAAGAGAAAGTGATCACATGTTACTTCTCCCATTCATATGCACATTGATATATAGAAAATGTAAAAAAGAATAGCACAATGAGAGAAATAATTAATATTTATTAGAAGATAACAAAGAGATAGTGTAATAATTGCAAATAAGAGATAGTGAAATGAATAAAAAGATCATGTAGTGAATTCAGAGAGACTGCTATAAAGAAAAAAATAGATGGAGCAGAGTACTATATATCAAAATAGGGTTGTAGATAAAAATGTAGTACAAGTAAAGTAACTATTTATTTAGATGTCTAATTTTAAGTCAATAAATATAAAATTGCAATATTTAGTAACATACACTCTTTTATATATAATTATACAATATTTATATATAATATATATTCTTTATGTACCTGTCTTGTTTATGTACAAGTGCTATTTATATAATGTAAAATATATATTGTTCATGTACATGTATTATTCATCAACAAACATCATATATATAATATATAATATATAATGTATATTGTTTATATTATATTATATATATATATATATATATATATATATATATATATATATATATATATATAATATTATGTAAGTTAGTGGGGTGCCTCCCCTAGCCTCATTTTCAGTATGCTTATACGTATTTATCTCAATGGTTATGTCAATGTGATGCCAAAATCAATCGAGCATTATATGTTAGTGGGTGTTTGGGGGTCGTTAAATGATGTGTCATCAAGAGAGAGGAGATAGAGGGAGATATGAACAACTGGAAACTAAAACAATGGGAAATCAATGCACTAGAGCCCCTCACCAACCCACAATGTATCCAATCATGTAGAAACAATCAGGACGGCCTAAGATATGGTTTTCAATAGGTCATGAGGTCACATATACCTGCAAAAAGAAGGTAATATGGTATATTGATTTTGGGTTCAAATTATAATGTCCAAAAACTTAGAGGATGATCCTAGATTGATTCTATGCAATTTATGTGAGGAATATTGGTTGGAGATTCAGTGAAAAACTCCAGTTGGCCATCAATGGAGGGTAAATATTGGAAGCATATGCATATTTATTTTATGTAAATTAGATACCACACCAAAGCAAAATGATACACAATATCTTTTCATGGTGTGAAGGGCACCCAAAATCAACCCTTGAAAACACGAGGCGTATATCTTCCTACAAACATGCTCATTTCAACCATCTCACCCACTAAGGGAATGATGAGTCTGTAACAAAATAAAGGAAGTGTATCCAAGGAACTTGCTAATGTATCTGACTCTCACAGATGGCCATTAAAGGGTCTCATCCTAGATTTTGGGGTCCTTAAAGCCAACAAAGGTCATTTGTTGATCCTCTAAGGCATGAAAAATTCCTATGGTAGCTACAAGCCCCACTTCCTTAGTTGTGCTACCACAAATATATCCCTTGCAACAATTCTATTGGTGTCTAGATCTATAGCAATGTATGTCCATTCTTTCAGGCATTATGTTGCTTCCAAAGGAAGTAGAATAAGCAAGTCCACACAAGGGTGCACATGATACACCAAGTTCCATTCTACTAGCCAAGAATGTTGTCCACCATTTCCTAATGTTATATTCCTTATGACAACAAGACTACAAAGACCAAAACATTTCCAAACAATATTGAGAAAGAACAATTGAAAAATAGATGTTCCACTCTCAAATTTGTAGAAAAATAGGATACTATTGGATTGGGATGTAAACCACTCCATCAATCACAAACCTATAGGGAGTGAGTTGTGCACCACTTAAAATATTGTGCAACTCCACCTATGTATCATGGTGCATGTCCATATCAGTGGGCCAAACCTACAATGCTGGACATGATGATGGATTCACCAGAATCACCTATCTTTTTTCCATTTGTGCAATAAGGAACATGTTGTGGAACTCATCAAAGACACTACCCATTTGCTTCCATCAGTTGGAGAATCCCCTCCTCATTTCACTTTGGCTTTTGAAGTGAGTGCCATAGAGCCTCCTCAACCATTCAGTCCAATACTAGGAAGAGGCATGCTAGATAGTGTAGTGAGGGTCACTTTTTCATGTCATCCAATCTCTTCAAATTTAGTCCCTCATCTTCAAAAGGAAGACATAATATATTCACGGGCATATAATGCATGCTACCTTCCCGAAGTATGACAATCACACCCTTGCATTTTGATTTAAGTGAAAATCCTTGAATTTACCTCAGTGAGGAAATATGATCCTCCGACCATTTGCCAATCATCCAACATAGTTGCACGATTGATCCAAGAATGCCCAAACCTATCATGTGACAAGATTCTTCCTATCCAATAGAAAGATGAGACATGTGTAGGGTAGGGTCCCTTGTGGAGTCCATTGTCGCACGTAGCATGTCTCTATTAGTTATAGAGATCTTTGAGAAGAGGATAGATGACTTGATGGGATTTTTAACCAACCTAATGGAATTTCTAAACTCCTCTATGATGTCTTGATTTTGGATAAGCTCCTCATCATGCCTTCCACATAGATCAAGGTGTCTTCAACAAACATTAGGTGGGAGAGGACCAAACTTCACTTAACTTTATACGGCTTATAGTGTTTTCATCTTTCCCAATATTGAAGGATCAAAGGCAAATATTCCATAAGAAAACTGAAGAGAAGAGCCGAGAGTGGGTACGCCTTCCTCAAACCTATAGAGTTGTCAAATAGGCCAATGAGGAAACTGTTAACCAATAGTAAAATGGATCAAATATTGCCATACTAATTCATATATGAATTCCATGTATCTAGGAAGGTGAAAGCGTGTACATTTTTCCAGTATGCCTCCAAATTGATATGTTCCTATGCCATCAATATGTCTCACTTGAGGTAGTCCTAGGTGTTAATTTGTTGAGGATAAAGCCTGTAAGGAACCTGCCATCAAATAGAGATGAATACAATGCTCCTTCTTAGAATGAAGGCAGCTAGTTATTAGACGCTTTTCAACTTCTCCATTGACAATTTCATAAAGATTTAATATGACTTCATAAGAGATTATAGGGAAACAATCTTGCTTTGGAAAGACATAAAGAACCTTCAGAATAAGGTTGAAAAAGACATGGTTTATCTAGAACACCATGCTTCCACTATCGAGAAGCCATTTGGATTCCGAATAAGGTTCTTGCCCCTTGTTTGTCCACTGTCATGTTGGATTTCTGATCATGGGGTGCTTTTTCTGGCCGTTGAACTAGGATCAAGGTACTCTTATGATACTCCTCAGGGCAAAGTATAAAACTTCATAACCTAAAAACCTTGTTCTCAATCTTTGACATGACATGTGGGGGAGAAAACACACTATCACAACACCCCATGGATCAGAGGAACATGGGCCCCAACGGTGATTAAGAAAATGTAATTTTAAAGACTTATCCTCATCCACCAACAGGAGCTCCTTCAGTTGTTGAAGACCTTAACTAAAGAGTATTCATGTGATCGTCCATGTTCTAGGTATGGAAAGCCACATTAACAAGTAACATACATGACCAAGCCACATATAGAAGGAATTAGGAAAGTAGAGGAGGGGGAAGTCTGAGAAGAATTTGGTATATATCATGTTGTGTATCTGTGGTGACACATCCCGTTATCACACAAACAATGAGGTGCGATGCGGAAACGTGCGGAAAATGCCATATACCACTTATTACCAAAAACATGGGTTAATTAAAACCGATTTCAGAAAGTAGATAAACCAAGAAACTATTACATTCAGATCCTCACCCTGCAAGAAAATAGGTTATACAAACATTTACAAGTCTTAATAAGTGTCCACAGCTTGATGGATCAGCTGTCTTGTCATCACATGAGTTCATCACCTGTTATATATACATAACGGGCCACATCTGGCCAGCAACAGGATATACAAAGCTTCATCAGCTATACATCGTAAAACAACATCAAAACGCCCCCAAGGACCTAAGTGTGATGGAGTGGACTTTTGGAATCCTAAAATGTCCAATGATTTAAGTGAAAGCATAAGGTTGAGATACATTGAGGGTTCCAAGCTTTTGACAAAGTAGGTGTGTTGTTTGATGTTGATATTATGATTAGGATCCTTAATTTTATGTCTTTTTGAGGTATTTAATGGAATGGTCTAATAGATGAATTTTGTCACCAAACTTGAATAGAAGGTAGATCGATAGGTAAGGAAGCTATGGTTAAAATTTGGTGGCATTTGGATGTTCCTAGAGGAAGTTATTTAGGTTGAAATTCATGAAATAATGTGTACATGTGAGGATTCATTGACCTAAGTCATGGAATTAATGTAGTGTCACGCACCACTAGTTAAGTCGGGCTACGTGGCCGAATCCTAGCCCTTGCTTCTTTCGATCTAGCGATTATCAGGAGCCACAGACTGGCTAAGTGAAGGGGCTATCCTCAGTCCTTAGATTATGATCTGAGGGCAACCAGATTGTCTCCTACCTTGCAGTAAAAGCAAGGTAGTGGGGCATCTGACCCAGCGACCACCTCGGCCACCACTCGTTTAGATCGTGTGATGAGGGGGTGGGGAGTAGCCGAGGAGTTGGGTTTGTCTCCCCCTTACAAATCGTTTGACACCCGGAGTAGCTCATTTGGCAAAGAGATCAGGGAGAAAGAGCTCCCGCTCCTCTCCATCTCTCCACTGAGATGAGCAAGTCTGGTCAAGAGGAAGGGAATGGAGTTAGAAGGTCATTCTGAAGAAGTCAAAGAAGGAGAAAGCAAGCACGAAGTCAGGGGAGTTCGCCCAGGTATCTGTGTGCCCAAATCGTGAAGCTTTTCATGGTGGACGAAGCCAACCTGGCCGGAGAAGAAGGCGGATCTCGGAGACATGTACACTGAGATCCTCGCTATGATTTAGGGCCTGAGGCAAGTTTGTGGAGGAGTTTTGAAGCTTTTGGAAGCTTTGGATGTGTGAGAGGATGAGAGGGGTGCCTTTTCCCTTCGTGCTCTACCACGGAAGCAGCTAGCGGTGGCGCTCCTGCCCAGATGGAGGTTTAGAGCTACAATCAAGGGGAAAAGTAGCCGTGGAGGCTTGTCCTAAGTTGGCGAAGCTGATTGTGGCGTTGGAAGTGGTAGAGGATCACTGCAACTCTACTGCTTGCTCACCGTAGCCAAGCTGCGCAGCGGCGCCCGCGTGAAATAGAGTCCCGCTGGGACTCATCGAGCGCGTGAGAAATGAAGGGAGGAAAAGAGAGCCCGACCGGCTGAAAGAGATGTGAACTAGGTCTAAGCCGAGAGGGCTGGACTGACTTAGGCCATGAGCAGCGCCAAACCTGAAGGCCATGTGGCGGCACGGGATTCGTCCAAAAAGGTAAATATCTCAGAAAAGTTCAGATCTTCGATAATTCGTAGAAATTAGCTCCATTGTCAGAAAAATACAAACAAGATACCATTTTTCTCAGAAAAATGAGTAGAACACATTAAAATGATCATATCACCCTTTTTATGCTTAAATCACAATGATATCATGTAAGATGTGTAATGCTTGTTTAATGGATAATAAATATCAAATGATGATATAAAATTATGAGAAAATGTCAATAAGTCTATAATCATGTCTATAATGCATATGATGTCAGATATGGTCATGATGATGAATGAAATCATATAATATGATCAATATGGATACTTAGGGCTAATAACCCTAAAGAAAATGTAGAAAATACATTAATGATCAATAAATGATGAAATTTACAGAGTAAGCTCATATCCATATTTGGAACCTCAGATTTAATGATGAGATCATGATGATGCATATAATTCATGTTATATGAAGTTGACCTTTAATACATGGTTTAAAACCCTAATCTTGGTTAATGGTGTAACCTAGGATTAATTAATGTGCACAAAAATGTTGTGGAAGATAATGTTCAGATAATGAATCATAATCTGGAAAATGACATCAGTATGGTAATTCTAAGACAAGAATGCAAGTAATGATGAGAATATCCTAATGAGTTAAGTAAACCCTAAAATGGATATGATTAGGGTTAAGATGAGATGTAAGATGATAAGAACCTGATGATAGTATATGATCTTGTCTTGATAAGGTTTAGAAAAGATATGGCTAACATCATGAATGTGGTATAGATTAGGATATCTCTTTGGAAGGTACGCCATTACCTCTTACTTGGCTTATTATACAATATGCTTGTGTTATATGTGTAGTAAAATACTTGGCATATGATATTGGATGAAATGATTGTTCTTGTATGATATGTTGCATAATTTTCCATACTTATTGCTATGAACACATGAAACATAATATATCTGTTCCATTATATCTAAGAACTTCAACTCTTTGGTAATAAAGTGCTGGAAATAAGTACTTCAACTCTTTGGTAGTAAAGTACTTGGAAGTGATCCAACTCTTTGGTAGTAGATCACATTGTGAAATGATCCAACTCTTTGGTAGTAGATCATAAAGGCCTTAATGCATTCAACTCTCAGGTAGTAAATGCATTGATGATATAATGGAAAATGTGTTTAAAATATGTTTCTCTTTTGTTAATGAACATCTTTGTGCAAGTATACGCTTTTCTTATATTCCTCTATTATTGCCAAGTATTAGTTTTATCTTATTGCCAAGATATGATGAGAGGTATATAAAAGACACGTAGGCGTACTCAGTACAATATTCTTGAATATTGTGCTGATGTGTACCGCTTGTAATATTTTGTTTAGGTTGTGGTTATGATCTTGAAGATCCAGGATAGTTGAGAGTTGTGTGGCGAGCTGATGTACAGGTGGACCTGTTGTCTTAAGATCTTGTTGTTTAGAGGTAGTACATGTATATGTATAAGTTTGTTGTTCAATATGCAATATCAAATGTTGTAACAATTCATGTTGTAATTATATGTTGAATGGTGAACATGAGTGTATGGTTTTATTATTGTTCATGTGCATGTGCTACTGATTGTTTTCCTTCTAACTCCCTTGATTTTCTTCTTCTTAGTTGAGTGTGTGGTGTTTAAATTGGGATGCTCACTAAGGTGAGGTTTCAATTTGGACATCACACATCAGATTAAGTTTTAGAAAATCCTGGGACGTCACACAAAGAGTACAGGGATGACACTAAGACTCTACTACAAAACAACCAAAACAACAGCATATCCATCTCTTGCCTTCTACTGCTCATCTTATTGCCCGGCCGCAACCCCGAGACCACCACCACATCTAGCGCGAACACCTAAAAAGGTTGTAAACCAACGAGGTGAGACACACAGTCTCAGTGAGAAACATAACTCCCCACCGAAACCCTAAAACCTTAGAAAGATTAAAGCAACAACAATAGATAATTGATAAAACATACAATAAGAGTAGTCTATAGAGTAAGGTTGTTATTACCATTGAGCTTACCATGGTGTACAGAAGGCATATAACCAAGTATTTCTTTATGGAACATGATTGACAAGATAAGATTTATAAGATCTTACCACATAACATAAGGAATGTATAAGTAACTGCAAGGTATAACAAGATTAAGTACACAAGAAAGGCCTCAACCAATGTTCTGTGTTTTGCCTTAAGCAATAAATACTATTCGACTAGATTACGCATTGTTATGCCCTGAGGAAGTGAGCCGTACCGCTCAATATCCAACCGACGGTTGCGAAACCCGGAGCCGGTGCCATACAAGGTCAATGGAAGAGCCAGACTCCATGACTTCCCACCTCGTGGTCAGTGCACGAGAACCAAAGCAGGACCGCATTCTCATGCTTAAGTGGCCTCAGCCACAGGGTCAGCTCCCGCAGGCTACCCTTTCTCTAGCCTGCCTTGGTACAAGTCTTGGCACTAGTATATTTGAGCCACGGTCCAGTTCACCGTGCTCCCTGAGACATGAACACATTCATGCTCTATCACACTGAGCCATGGGCCTGTTCACAATGCTCTGACTATCTTGAGTCTGCAACCGCAGCTGCACTCGATTTCTCACTAATTTAGGCTAGGAGAAACCTTGCATATTCAACAATATGCGCTCCGGGTTAACCCGCAGGAGAACCCATTTCACCATCACCAGCTACTGAGGATGATGGATCTATGGCCAGGGCAAACTACATGATATGTTCCACTGTGATTAGTTAGTATATTTTAAGTGGATTGTTGAGGCAACCAGGTTGTAACACATGCATAACATAAAGCTACATTATTGTTACCACCATCATATTATTCTGGGATCTTAATCCCTAATCACAAGAAACCACTGCCTCATAAGGCATTCTCATCACTTGGGATAATAATCCCAGATCATCATCAGAGGATAACACCTCAACTTAGGAACTTTAGCCAAACTCAAGTCCTCAGACCAAAACACATCATGCATGTTATTTCATCATCAAGAGTGACCATCAAAGCAGTGTTACTCAAACGTATATACCTTATAGCCCTTTACCTGGCTATGCATCTGTATGAAACACCTGCATGGTTAGTATACACAATCATCATGGATTAACAGAAGGATCATATTATCAAACATAAGGCAACATTGATGATTAGATGCTTTATCATTCATGCCTCAACCTGTGACCATAGACATAGGTCATATCATCATGTGAAGTAGCTCATATACTTCCAAGCTTATCATTTACTCCTCACTATATATATACATGATTCAATATGATCATAAACACATGTAATATCATGTCATTAGAGTTTCAGATATGTCATGTTTACATATGTGCGTTCTACTATATCAACCACCTTACTATTACCAAACATGTCAAAGGTTCACGAACCATAAACCATAACTCTTAATCAACAAAGATGTGATCGCATGATAAGGAACTAACAGATGAGCTTCCGGATGGAACATGACCCTCACTTAAAGTACCCACTACCCTCACAAGAAGTGGTATCGGGCAAGGTACTTTCCTCATATTGCCCAAGCACTCCAGCCTCATATCGGCCAAGCAATCTAGCTACATATCGGCCAAGCACTCAGCAAGGGTGTCGGGCTACCACCTCAGGGTATATCATGCAACCAACTATATCGTGCAACCAGGGTATAACGACCACAAAGCCTAACATGCAGCTAAGTCTATGGGGCATGTCGTGCAACAGGTGTGTTGTGCACTAGAGGTATCGTGCACTAGGTGTTAGGGGTTGCAACGGGCGACCACTATTCTGACGGCTAGAGCCATGGTGCCCACAAAACCACACATCATCCATCGAGACAAGGGCACCAAGGGAAATCCTATCGTCCCACCAAACTAGCCTCGTTTATCAGTCAACACACAAGGCAAGAACCAAGGTGTGACGCCCAACACATCCTCCTCATAACGACCCGGAACTCAAGCTCAAGAGAGGTATCGGGCAACACCATCCCAAGGCCATATCGTGCAAGATGCAGCCCAACAAGATCATCAACATC
Organism: Alisma plantago-aquatica; assembly: GCA_963693085.1. Lineage (NCBI taxonomy): Eukaryota > Viridiplantae > Streptophyta > Magnoliopsida > Alismatales > Alismataceae > Alisma > Alisma plantago-aquatica. The sequence goes on from OY856413.1 coordinate 850,636,342, forward strand.
CTCAAGCACAATGGTACCAAACCCTAGATTGATCAAGAAGATCGGCTGACCTCTCAACAACCAAGAGAGAGGGGTCTTTCACAATCTCTATCACAACTCGGGCAACCATAAGGATCAACCTCAACATGGGTCTACATCTACCAAAAAGCTCACCTCTTGAATCCATGGTGAGAGGAGGGTGTTTCTCAAGCAACTAGAACACAAGCTCACCTCTCAACTTAAACGAAAGAGGGGTATTACCCATATTACTAGAGCTCAAGCTCACTTCTCTAGACCAAGGAGGGAAAGGAGTGTTGCTCAGCAAGGAAACCTTAATACATGGTTCGGCCAACTAGGGTACAACTAAGCAAGAAACTTAACTAGCAACATACATGGCCGATTAGGATCATAAGAAAACATACAAGAACATAGAAGAAGGTAATATGATTAGGGTTAGGAGTTATGTAACCCGCCTTAAGCAAGCTCCAAGCTCCTAGCACCAAGCACCACCGCAAGAGGAAGAAGAAGAAGACTCCAAGATAAGGATCGGCCACCAAGCTTGCAAAGGAAGAGGTGTCATGCACCAAGGGGAGGGGAAACTAGGGAACTAAAGGGATACTTAGCAAGAGAAAGAAGATACATATATAGGAGAGGGTGGAGGAGAAACCAAGGTAAGACAAGGCAAGGTGTCGCCCACCTAGGGACACTTGTCGATGGGCAATGCCTCCACTCCAACTTGCCTTAAACACATGTCCAAGGCCATTGCCACATGCAAGCATCAAGCACCAAGTGTCCACTAGTGGTGACACAAATGAGGTCAAAGAGGTCAAAGGGGTCCATGGGCGACACACCCCAACTCCATGCCCGACACACACCCTGGGAGACACACCAAGGCCGACACACCTAGGCTGACACAAGGTCATGCAAAGCAAGAGCAAGGTTCAACCAAGGCATCTCAAGGCCCAACAAGCTCATCCAAGCCCAAAGCAACTCAAGCAACGAGCCCAACCCTTCCTCTCAACACTAGAGGAAGCAAGGAGAGAGAGGAACACCTCTCAAGGTGAAAAACTTGCTCATCAACCCTAGGCTTGGGTAAATTCCAAGTAGCACCTCCAGCTCTCAACAAAGCACCAAAAAACCCTAATCACCCTCAAAGGTGATTATCAAGCAACTAAACACCATGGTTAAGCAAAGCAAATAGGATAAGCCCTAAACGGAGGTCAGGGTCCTTACAAGCTATAACCCTCTACAAAGGGATTTCGTCCTCAAAATCCAAAGAGAAAAGCGAGGGATACTTCCTCCTCATCTCTTCCTCAAGCTCCCACGTGGCTTCCTCAATGCCACGATGATGCCAAAGAACCTTTTCCAGAACCAGGTCCTTCCTTTTTAGCTTCTTTACTCTTCTGTCAAGGATCATCACAGGACCTTCCTCATAGGTCACATCTTCATCAAGCTCAACCTCAATTGTCTGTATCACTATCCCTATATCTGGATGACTTTTCTTCATCATGCTGATGTGGAACACTAGATGTAACCTGTGCAACTCTGGCGGTAGCTCTAACTTGTAAGCTACCTTGCCAACACGTGCTATTACTGGATATGGCCCCATATACCTGGGTGCTAGCTTACCCTTCTGGACAAATCTTAACACGCCTTTCCAAGGTGAGACCTTGAAGTACACTTTGTCTCCCACTTGGAACTCTAAAGGTCGTCAGTGATTGTCTGCATAAGACTTCTGCCTGTCTGGTGATGCTTTCAGCTATTGCTGTATCACTTTGATCTTTTTTTTTGTCTGTTGTACTAACTCAGGACCCAAAAGTTGATATTCACCAGACTCATACCAACATAAAGGAGATCTGCACTTCCTGCCATATAAGTCCTCATAAGGAGCCATGTCAATGCTCCGTTGGTAACTATTGTTGTAGGCAAACTCTATCAAACTGAGATGTACATCCCAACTGCCTAGGAACTACAAAACACAAGCCCGAAGAAGATCCTCCAAAGTCCGAATAGTCCTTTCAGACTGTCCATCTATCTGTGGGTGGAAAGTGGTGCTGAACCTCAACTGTGTTCCCAAAGCTTTGTGCAACTGTTCCCAAAAATGACTCGTGAACTGGGGACCTCTGTCAGAAACTATCGTTGTTGGTATGACGTGTAAGCGTACTATCTCATCTACATATACCTGAGCGAGCTTCTCCGCTGTATACGTTGTCTTTATAGGTATGAAATGGGCATACTTCGTCAATTTGTCCACTATCACCCAAATAGAATCATGATTCTTAGTTGTCCTAGGCAGACCAACTACAAAATCCATAGTTACGTGATCCCATTTCCACTGCGGTATTGGCAGGGGTTGCAACATACCTACCAGCTTCTGATGCTCAGCCTTAACTTGCTGGCATACCGCACATCTAGTCACAAACTCGACTACATCTTTCTTCAAGCCAGGCCACCAATACAGGTCCTTCAGATTGTGATACATCTTGGTGACTCCTGGATGCATAGCATACATCGATGTGTGTGCTTCCTTGAGCACAAGCTTCCTCAGATCATCAGCATTGGGGACCACCATCCTAGCATGATAGCAAACTAATCCATCCTTGGACTTATGGAACCCATCACGCTTTTCACTACTGATCTCTGACCTGATCAGCTGCACTATATCATCTGTTTGCTGTGCGTCTTTGATTTGTTGTCTCAGCGTAGGCTTGACTTGCATCTGTGCAAAAAGTCCTGCTAACAAGGAAATTTCCATCTGGACATTCATATATCGCAAGGAAACAAACATATCCCATCTATGACATACTAAGGAACTCAACTGTGCCTTCTTTGTAGAGAGAGAAGAAGACTTTCGGCTAAGCGCATCAGCTACCACATTCACCTTACCAGGGTGATACTCGATGGTGCAGTCATAATCATTAATCAACTCCATCCATCGACGTTGTCGCATGTTTAGCTCACTCTGCGAGAAGATGTACTTCAGATTCTTATGATATGTAAAGATCTGACACACTTCCCCGTAAAGATAGTGTCTCCAAATCTTTAACGCATGAACCACTACTGCCAACTCCAAGCCATGAGTCAGATAGTTCTCCTCGTGTTTCTTAAGCTGTCGCGAAGCAAAAGAAACTACATGGTCTTCCTGCATTAGCACTCATACTAAGCCCTTCTTGGAAGCATCGCAGAAAACAACATAGCCCTTTCCAGGCTCTGGCAGCACTAGCACTGGAGCACTAGTCAACTTTTCCTTCAAACTTTGGAAAGCTTGCTGGCAATGATCATTCTAGACAAAAGTTACATCCTTTCTAGTCAAATTTGTCATCGGCAACACGATCACACTAAAGTCCTTTATAAACCTCCGGTAGTATCCTGCTAAACCCAGGAAACTGCGAACTTCAGTCGGTGTCTTCGGCTGTTCCCATTCTGCAACCGACTCCACCTTCTTCGGGTCCACTTTAACTCCTTCTATAGATATCACATGACCCAAGAAAGTTATTTCTTTCAACCAGAACTCACATTTACCAAACTTGACATATAACTGGTGTTGGCGAAGGAGTGTCAACGCTTTTCGAAGATCCTGTTCATGCTCCTGACTGTCCTGACTGTAGATCAAAATATCATCTATAAAGACTACAACAAACTAATCTAAGAACGAACGGAACACCCTGTTCATCAAATCCATGAAAGCAGCAGGCGCATTAGTTAGCCCAAACGGCATAACCACAAACTCGAAGTTACCATACCTCATCCTAAAAGTTGACTTTGGTATGTCATCCGCCTTAATCCTCAACTGATGATATCCAGACCATAGATCGATCTTTGAAAACACTGTAGCATCACACAACTGATCGAATAGATCATCTATCCTCGACAACAAGTACTTGTTCTTGATCGTGACTTTGTTCAACTTTCGATAGTCTACACATAAACACATCGACCCATCCTTCTTCTTAACGAACAACATTGGAGCACCCAAAGGCGATATACTTGGTCGGATGAAACCTTTCTCCAACAACTCTTGTAACTGCTTTTGTAGCTCTACCATCTCTACTAGAGCCATCCTATACGGTGTCTGTGCAACTGGCTGTGTTCCTGGAACCAGATTGATCTCGAAATCAATCTCTTAGGGTGGAGGAACACCGGGGAACTCATCAGGAAACACATCTGCAAACTCTCGGAAAACCATCACCTCCTCAAGGCTAGGACCCTTTGCCTTGGTATCCACAACGTGAGTTAAGAACGCCTTACATCCTTGTTGTAACAAATTTTCTACCACCAATGCTGATACTTGAAATGTCGGAAGAGTCTTCCTATCTCCTTGGAAGATCCACTTCTCTCTGCAAACCTCAAACACTGTCTGCTTGGAACCACAGTCCAACACAACCTTATACTTCTCTAAGGTATCCATCCCAAGGATCACATCGAATCCATGCATATCAAGTGGTATAAGATCCACTTGTATACTATGTCCCGAAAAAGATAAGACACAAGATGGGAACTCCTCTCAAAGCATCGAGGAGCCATCAAGAGGGGTTTCTAACAACATGCTATCTTTCTTACAGCTAACAGGTAACATACAGTTATCAAGCATAGAACGTGCGATAAAAGAGTGTGTAGCACTCAGGTCAACCAAAATAGATATAAAGCAAGAAGAAGACAAATCAGAATGAGATAACTCCATCTGACCTGCCACCACTCATGGGTTGACTATCACCTCTGACTGACTCATAGCATAGAATTGAGTCATTGCTTGCTATCCACGTCCTCTGCTTCCTTGAGCAGACGATCCCACTTATGACACTTGACTGCATCCTTGCCCTCTGCTACTAGTGGGTTGCTATCGGTCTGACCCTTGTTGATTCTGCCTCAGTTGCTGTGTCACTTCAAAATCTTTACTTGGGCAATTCGACTTGAAATGCCCTGTCTGTCCGCAGATATAGCATGCCCTATCATCAAACTGTGGCCTAGATGGCCCTGTCACTACCATTGAAGTTGTACTATGTTCCTTTGACGGTGAAGAACCATATCCTCTTCCTTTACTCAGAGACCACTGTGACGGTGCACTGGAACCTCTTAACCCAGAAGGTGCTAAAAACCTTGGCTTCTTGAAGCCGCCAAACCTCTGTCCTTGGAACTGAGCAGGCCTCTTCTTAGACATGGACTCTCTCTTATCCCTGACTGACCATTCAATCCTCCAGAAAGATTCCACAAACATAGAAAACTGCTCTCGGTTCTCCAATGCAGAAGTAGGTGTTGTCAGCTCAGCACTCAGGCCTTTCTCAAAACGTCTGATTCGCTCGTCATCTGTTGCTTCCATGTGAGGAAAAAACCTCAACAGGTACATGAACTTGGCTTCATACTTGGTGATGTTCATCGCTCCTTGGCACAGGTGCTCAAACTGGATGATCTTCTCATCCAGATACGTCTTCAAAAAGTATATGCTGACGAAATCTCGCCGGAAAACCTCCCAACCGATCACCTCACCAGGTCACTTCTCCTCCTAGATGGTCCACCAGTGACCAGCACTACCCTTCAGAAGGTAGACATCGTGCTTGACTTTGTCTGCTTCGGGGATGTCGAGGATCCAGAAAGCCTTCTCAAGACTTGTCAGCCATAGATCTGCATCCACTGGATCAGCCGTCCCATCATAGTCTGAAGCTCTGACTCGGCGAAGCCGCTCAAAGGTCTTCCCAATACCCGATGTTTCACCATGGGGAGCCTGTGCTCTCGGCGGAGGCACTGGCAATCTTTCTACCATGAGATTCATCGTAGCCATCATCTGCCCCATAAGCTGTTGGTAGGCAGGGTTTTCGAGAATGTCTAGGTCAAGTTAGGGAACCTCAGGCACCCGATCTTCATGTGCCTGCCCTCCTGCTCTATTAACTGATGCAGCATCACTGCTCTCGGCAGCATGTTCTTCATGGTTTCCAAACATCTTGCCTTTTTCTTCCGCTGAGGGTTGAAGATAATCGTAAGAAAATCTGGAGGACTCACAAGAATAGACGCAACCTAGTCCTAGATCCCTGTAGACTCAGCGAACCTAGAGCTCTGATACCAAAACTTGTGGCGACACATCCCGTTATCACACAGACAATGAGGTGCGATGCGGAAACGTGCAGAAAACACCATATACCACTTATTACCAAAAACACGGGTTAATTAAAACCAATTTCAAAAAGCAGATAAACCAAGAAACTATTACATTCAGATCCTCACACTGCAAGAAAACAGGTTATACAAACATTTACAAGTCTTAATAAGTGTCCACAACTTGATGGATCAGCTGTCTTGTCATCACATGAGTTCATCACCTGTTATATATACATAACGGGCAACATTCATCCAATAACAGGATATACAAATCTTCATCAGCTATACATCATAAAACAACGTCAAAACGCCCCCAAGGACCTAAGAGTACAGGGATGACTCTAAGACTCTACTACAAAACAACCAAAACAACATCATATCCATCTCTTGCCTTCTACTGCTCGGCTGCAACCCCGCGACCACCACCACGTCTAGCGCGAGCACCTAAAAAGGTTGTAAACCAATGGGGTGAGACACACAGTCCCAGCGAGAAACATAACTCCCCACTGAAACCCTAAAACCTTAGAAAGATTAAAGCAACAACAACAGATAACAGATACAACGTACAGTAAGAGCAGGCTATAGAGTAAGGTTGTTATTACCATTGAGCTTACCATGGTGTACAGAAGGCATATAACCAAGTATTTCTTTATGGAACATGATTGACAAGATAAGATTTATAAGATCTTACCACATAACATAAGGAACGTATAAGTAACTACAAGGTATAACAAGATTAAGTACACAATCAAGGCCTCAACCAATGTTCCGTGTTTTTCCTTAAGAAATAAATACTATTTGACTGGATTACGTATTGTTATGCCCTGAGGAAGTGAGACGTACCGCTCAATATCCAACTGACGGCTGCAAAACCCAGAGTCGGTGCCATACAAGGTCAATGGAAGAGTCGGACTCCACGACATCCCACCTCGTGGTCAGTGCACGAGAACCAAAGCAGGACCGCAGTCTCATGCTTAAGTGGCCTCAGCCACAGGGTCAACTCCCGTAGGCTACCCTTTCTCTAGCCCGCCTTGGTACGGGTCTCGACACTAGTATATCTGAGCCACAGGCCAGTTCACCGTGCTCCCCGAGCCATGAACGCATTCATGCTCTATCACACTGAGCCATGGGCCTGTTCACCATGCTCTGACTATCCCAAGTCTGCAACTGCAGCTGCACTCGAATCCTCACTAATTTAGGCTAGGAGAAACCTTGCATATTCAACAATATGCGCTCTGGGTTAACCCGCAGGAGAACCTGTTTCACCATCACCAGCTACTGACGATGATGGATCTATGGCCAGGGCAAACTACATGATATGTTCCACTGTGATTAGTTAATATATTTTAAGTGGATTGTTGAGGCAACCAGGTTGTAACACATGCATAACATAAAGCTACATTATTGTTACCACCATCATGTTATTCTGGGACCTCAGTCCTTCATCACAAGAAACCACTGCCTCATAAGGCATTGTCATCACTAATTTAGGCATCGACTTATTATCTTTGCATCTTTCTAGTTGGACCTTGATAGGATTCCACCTAAGCTCTTCATATATATCAAACCACTTGAGATACTACCTGGTTGAACTCTATAATGGATTTGTGAGATTGGTCCAACTCCACCGTCCTTTTTCGAGATAAGGCAACATTAAAACCATCAAGGTTTGGTCATGGTCCATACACTGTGATATTTGTCAATGAGGCTTTAAGTTTCCATATGCCATGGTGGTTGTCTCCATATTGGTGCATTGTACTATGATTATATGTGTAGATGATCTAATGTCGTGGTAAGTCCACGTGTGGATCCCATCCCCATATGATCCACCTTATATATCTAGCATCATGATTTGTGATGTGAGTTCACCGAGAAGGGAATATATCAACGATAAGATCCCTATTCATTATGTCAATTTTGGTCACAAAAATTATCACCATTGTCACATACTCTCTTATTACTAAATTTCTAATTGCCTAACATTTATCTATGTCACATCCTCCTCTACTGTTCCATACTATAGTTGACATTAGAAACAATTGTTGTAGAGTGGTATGTTTCTATAATGGTAGCCTAGGATCCTATGTCCCCTCCTTTACTCATCCCACCAGTGTCTGAGTGTCTGGGACTCCTCCACATCCACATCTCATGTAATCATCTAATCTTCATAAGAAAGTATCCCATGGATCCTAGTGTGTGTGTTAAGATCCATCAGGCCAAGGTCCTTCAAAGGGAGATTAATATTGCAATGAATTATAGAGTTGAGGATCATATTCATCTATTTCCTTGGGGCCTTCTTGCTAAAACATTCATGTAGCTTTGCATGAGCTTCAACCTAAAGGGGCTTGGTAATTGTGTACATTGCCTTAGGACACTATATATCAAGGAATTTTCCCTACCCAAATGAATTATGAATATCTTGGTAAAAACTAATGATAGAGCCATTGGAGGATTATCCAAAATAATTAAACACATCATGACATGGAATCTTACCATTAGTGCATCTAAAGCCTACATTACCCTAGATGTGAGTTTTTCTATGTCCTAGAATAGAAGAAATAGTCTCCATTATTTGATCCCCAAAGTTGTCATCTCTCTCCTTAGCATTGTCCAATTTAGGGATGTGGGTGGAGGAGTTAAGAATATAGGGTTAAGCTTAGCTACCTTTGTGGATATTGGTGTCTGTGTGACGTCATCTGACAAATCTCAATGATCCCTGATTGGAGGAGAGCCATATTCAAAGTAATGAGGGTTATGGTGATGTCATGTATACACTGTTAGACAATGACGGGCCAATGTTGTCATCAAGTTTTTAGACAAGGATCAGATCTCCCGATATGTCACCTCTTGTCTTTTAGGTGAAGGAGATCAAGAAGACTTGGCGTAATAGGCTATGCTTCAAAATTTGTAAGGTCATTCACACTCGATCTGGGAGTGAGGGTCAGTTTTGGTGCTGATAGTAATTCCCCCAAAGCTGCTTCTTATCAAACATCTAGGAGAAAGGTGCGACATCAGAGGTGGTGAAAGAAGGAAACACATTTTTTACATCTAAAAGAGATGCAATCATACAACAGAAGGACGTTCTCCACTTCCTATCACAAGAAGTTGACCCATACCTCCTATGGAGGGTCTCTATTAGTTGGAAGATCAATTAGAGAATACCCAACAGTTACACTATTTAGCAAGGAAAGGAATCACTTGAAAAGCATGGGTCCCTACACAACGTGTTAGTTGTCCAAGGATCTCACTGGAGAAAAGATGACCTAAAGTGGGAAAGATGACCCAACATGGTGTTACTGAGAGCAGGGCCCTCTCAAGGATGGGAGAGACCTTCCATTCTCTAAGGAGGACAAATCTCCCATAAAAAAACCAAGGGCTTCTTATGACCAAGACATTGAAGTCCTTGTCAAAAGGTGGAGAAAAAGGCCCATTTCTTTTTCATCACATGTGTAAGTAACTTATAGTTTCCACACCCTTTCGATCAGGCCATGCAATTGTCTTCATGGAAAGAAAAGTTAGTGATGTGGAATACTATAGTGCATTATTTATCAACGAGTTGAACTTCCTCAGGGGGGTGATAGCCATATCTACACCATCTTGAACCTCTAATTCCTTGTATTACAAAAGTGCTATGGGTGGATCCTAAATTTGGGTGACACAACTTAAACATGTGTGTAATATGAAAGTGTATGCATGAGAGTAGTAAGGGACTTAAAGAGGCCCTAGCGGTCAATCACAGGGAATTGGGATAATAAGTAGGGGTGGCAATCGGGTTCAGGTTGAGTGGGTTTTATTTCGGGTCATTTTAGGTCAACACTTTTTGGCTAGACCCTAAACTTGCAAAAGATGGATTTTCGGGTCGAAACCCTTGACCCTAACCCGACTCACAAATAATTTCAGGTCTATCGGGTCTGGCCTGTAAATCCAACACTAAGACAATAGTTTAAAAAAATGCTATGATTTGTCTAGTCATTGATAATTCCCAAGTGTAATTAACAAATTTCATTGTGATAAACTTACAATGTGATTGAGAAACACATATAAAGCCTATTGTAGTTTGTTCGATACTTTTAAACACAAATTCCTAATATAATTAGTATAATAAATCATACAAATCAATACAAAACCATGTAGAATTGCCAAAATAAACTTAATTACTAATGGATTAGTAAATTAATGGGCCATCATGTGTCTTAAAGTATAGTATTTGTAATTTTATTTAAAAATATAATTATGAATTTTGGGTCAATCAGGTCAATTTGGGTCTAAAGTCCAAACCCAGACCCGAACCTAAATTAATTTTGGGTTCTTTGGGTTCGGGTCAATTTCAGGTCGGGTCGAAAAACCTTAGACCCTAAACTTGCTTAAAAAGTTTGGGTTGGGGTCAAGTCGATCGGGTCGGGTCTTGTTTTGCCAACCCTAATAGAATATGATCATTCACGAGGTCAACATTGCAAAATTTTTGGGTCCTAAGATACATGGTGTTTATCCCCTCATGCTCAACATGAGATTAAGAGAAGGGTTGGAGGATAAGAACAACATAGAGAATGGAAAATCCCCTTTAGATAGGAGTGAGGGTGATACTTCATGAAGATTTCCACAACCAGACAACATTTCAGCCATTCGACTGCTCCTTAGAGGTTCTAGGATGATCCTTTCTCCCTATTTCTTCATATTCAAATCTTTTCTCTAGTCTCATGTAAAATGTTTATGCCTTCTCTATGGATGTCCTCTTAGGTTTTGACCAAAGAGTCTAAAACACAACTTATCCAATAATCGTTGGAAGCTACCTTTGTAATCGTGACTGTCAAGAAAATCTTAGTGCAACCAACTTGTAAGTCAGTGCAACCAAGTTATCTTTTTTCTTCACTTGGGAAGGTCTATCTGTAATGACCCCACCTCCAGGTAACCCCCAATTAAGGGAGACTAGAAGGTTAGAGCCATTATCCCAATTAATAGGATCAAATGTTCGACAAATAATCAATAACAATTATTAAATTCTACCAACTATACTAAAATATGGTAAAAAAATAAAACTTTGCATACCTTTTGAAAACTCGGATTTCTAAACTTCTATCCATGTATGAAATATATTCTAACTATTCCTCCTTTGTACTTTAATTCTCAATTAATTCCACATATGCCACTTTATTGTTTGTTCTTTTCATTTGTACCTAAAATGCCGACAAACAAAACGTCGGTCAGCATAAAGCTGGTATGTGGGGGAAATGACAATCATGCAACTATGATAACAATGTAATCAGCCAATTATCATTTAACATCCAAGATTACATTTTAAGCAATACTACTCAATCCTTACCTATCCCCTATCTCTGTGTTGTCCCTATAGTGGACTTGGATGCTACCTTCCTTATGGTAGATCCCCATTAAACCTCGTATGATCCTACCTAACATGTAGATCAATATCTAGGGTTGAGTCACATGGCACTACCCATAGGTAGCCCAAACCCGGACTCATGGTATGCTAAAGAGTCACATGGAACTACCCATAGGTAGCCCAATCCCTGATTCAAGGTGACTTGATGGACCTACCCCATTGGTAGCCATGTACTAAGTCATCCAATGACCTGATGGACCTACCCCATAGGTAGCCATGTACTAGGTCAAATCAATTAAGCTACATAGGGGACTAGGATCTGAGCTAGTAGGCACATATCTTAAGTGATAGTCATATCCACATTATAGTTTGCATGAATTAAATTCATCGAAAAGATTAATTCAAGTCATCGATGAAAACTTCGGAAAACCTCAAAAAACTAACTCGAGATATTCATAAGCGTAACCCCATACCTTATTCCCTTACAGAAACCATGTGGAACGTCATATACTTTATGAGTGCATCCAAACATCCAAGCAACCAAGCATATAATCAACAGTATCTGAAACATGCATACTACATATGTGTCACCATGTATTCACATTACATTACTCAGATCTAGATGCGCTCCTAAACTAGGGTTTAGGGTTATTTCTTGTTTGGACTAAGGATTAGGGCTAAAACCCTAATTGCATCATATTATGATTTCTAAGATTACAAGTTCAGTTATGCATATTAGGTGAAACCCTAATTATCAATTTAAGCACATATGATTACCCGTGACACCTAAATCACATTACTAACATTAAGATTATAACAAGATGTTCACGTTGGTTTCAAATCCCTAAATCTATATGTATGAGATTATTAATCATGATTATCAAAAATTCCTTCATTTTTCATGTCTAGATCAGGTATTAGCTTAACATGAACGAACATATTCAATTAAGCATCAGATTAAGGCAAATCTAGGTTTTCCTTTACATTAAACACATCTAAACACGTATTGCACATACTTTTAGAACAGGAAGCATAGTCATGTTCTAATAATATTTTATTTCAATTCCTCTCATTTTTTTGAGCAAGTTTCATATATTACTTGTCTACATCTGATCATCCTAGCATTTTTTATAATTCTCACAAGATATGTCATTAATCAGCCAATAGGGAAACACCAAGTCAGTAGTTATTACCTTTTATTAGTTGACTGAGAGAAATAACAAAAGGACTGATGTACCCCTGCACGTCACGCATACATGGAGGGGCATATTGGTCATTTGGTTGTAATTCTTCCCTCACCCCGTGTCGGGCCTCTTCCTTCCCTACGCGCCTGGGCGATCCCACCTCCGTCGATGCTGTGGGCAAGGCCAACTTCGGCACCCTCACCTCCTTCTCAAAGTTTAGGTGTTGGCTGCTAGGACCCTTCCCACGTCGTCACCACCCCAAAGCTCCTGTCTGCCTTGCGGGATGCTCTCCTCAGCGATTGACGTAGGCGCTGCAACCAGCCTCATCGTCTGGTGGCATCGCCCTACAGAGAAAGCCAAGGCATCCTCTCCTCAGCTTGATCTGACGGGGTTCAGCTACACACCGACCACCATTACTGCCCCCCTCATCCCTTCTCTTCCATGTGAGCCCATGCCCTGGTTTGTCCCTCACGCAAACTGGACCTACGATGCTGCTTCTGAAGTTAATAGCAATTGACTTCAACCATGTCCACATACAACCCCATCTACTGCTTCCTATACCCCCATGTCCTCCTAGCACAAGGTTCTCTTCCTTTTAATACGGCTTCAGACATGACTACTCCATCTCTGGTGCCAACATGCTCACAGAACGAACTTCCCACGCACCAGGCCAGGGCTCTACTGGTTTCTTCAGCAGAAGAGGTGATCAACCCATAGATACCTGCTCTCTGTCTCCTTCAGATCTAAGTCAATAGGCATCTTGCCACTGGAAAACTTAGTCTATCATGGTTGAAGAAGTTACAAGGAGAAAACCCTTGTTAATGGAATATAATAATAGAGACATACTTAGGCTCGACAGGTTGGTGGCAGTCTCCCCCTCATGTATATATATACACCTACACCATTCCTTTTTGTGTCTCCTTCTCTTGGCACACAAGAAAGATGCCAAAAGGAAAGTCATCATGTTTAGGAAACTTTCCTTTTCTTTTCTTTCCAAATTCATCACCTATTTCCATGTCCACGATGGTTAAACCAAAAACCTTTTTTTTTTAATTATCTCCTTAATAATCCATATTCTCTAGTCATTAGGAAAACCAAATTTTATTTCCTTTATCTTCTTTGAGTTTGGCTTTTAATCCATTGGCCAAGAAAATTACTTCCTTATAACAAGAGTATTTCCTTTTGGTAATACCAAAAGTCATTAAATATATATATACCACATTATCCTCTTACTTTGTATTATTTGTATTTTCTCATTCTTCTTATTCATTGGGACTCCTTGAACCCAAAGAAATTCTATGATTTCCAAATTCCTTTTTAAGGATACATATTACCCTTCTAGATGCATCTACATCCTTTATTTCACATTATCTTTCTTATTTCTTTATTAAGATATTCTTTTGCAAGGATTTCTCATTATCTTTCATCCCCTTTTTCCTCTTTTCATATTTCTTTTATTAGAAATCATATGAAAACGAATTTTTACACAATTGTGGCCATTAATGCCACTTTCTAGATATTTCTAAGTATTTCTCATAAATACTTTTGCTTAATATCCATTATCATGTATCTTTTTCCATTATTTGGACTTTTCTTCTTTTCTTCTCTTTTATATCCATTATTGGATTAATATAATAATAGGAACCACAAAATTCCTATCAAAAGGGAGATTTGCAAAGAAATCCATCTTTTGAAACAAAGCATACCACCTTTTCAAATAATTCCATATTCATAAAATCATTACATTTCAATTATGAAAACATATGCAAATTTGAGGTTGTAACATCCTTCCCCTCTTATAAGAATTTTGTCCTCAAAATTCCATCAAGCAAACAAACAATTCAGGATAAGACTTTTCCATTTCCATCATTGGCCCGTATGTGGCTTTACCTTACCCATGACACTTCCAAAGAACCTTTATCATCACATATTCTTTTCTCTGAGTTCTTTCGCCCTGGCGTCTATAAACTACACAGGTGACTCAGGTCATTTTAGCCTCCCTTGTGGCTCACTAGGTTCATTGCTCAGCACATGGCCTGGGTACCTCACATAGTGCTATGAATTGGACACATGGAACTCATCACACATGACTCTATCCTGAGGGGCCAGGTCAAACATAACCTTCTCCACCAATCCATCTCGAATGGACCCATGTATTGGGGACTCAACTTTCTCAGTTATATCTCAGAGGGGTCGGATTTTCACATCACATATTCCCCCACAGTGAACTGCATGTCAGTCTACTTTGCATCATCTTACAACTCATGTCGTCCATGGGCTCCTTTCAGCCATTGCACGATCAAAGCGACTTCATCTACACACAATGTGGTCCTTTTTTGACCTTTGTGAGGTCCATTCACCGACAACATCTTAATGAAGTGGTGACTGACACAACCTCCCTTACAGAGCTTCTTTATGTCCTGATACTAGATATGGTGGTTATCATCACATCTTACAAAGGACAAAATTGTCTCTATGTATCACCCTGAATGAGCACACATGCTCTCATCAGACCCTCTAGTCTAGATCACACTAACCATTAGTTAGGGGTGATAAACTGTACTAGCATCGAGCTCTTCATGCATCTACTTCCACCTCCTGGCTTGCATGGCAACATACCCCATGCAACTTCATCTTAGGCATCCAAAGTATTATTGTTACCCACTGTCTCTGTAGTACCATAGTGTATGGTGATCTTAAAATCATGATTTCATGTATGTCATGATTCCTCAAGATCGATTCCTCGGAAACCCTAAACCACTCTCATCAGGGTTTTATTACCTTCCTATCCAAAGAAGTGTATCTGAGGTTCTATCACCATCCTTTCATTATATCAAGGACTAGAATGGCTAACCAAACAATCATTAACTTGTTCAACATATCTCGTTACATCTGAGTGTTAGCCAAATACATCTCCTTTCCAAACTTAGGGTTAGCCTAACAACCTCTTCTAGCCAAACTAGGCAGCTATATCTCAACTAGAGCATCCATTACCACTTCACATCCTTAGGTATTAGGTAATGTTGAAGACATACACCTCCATGTATTCCGCTTAAGTCTATCTTCATCAGGATAACTCTAAACTCATCCTCTTAGTTTTCGAACTCAACCTTGTATGACTCATAGCTCATGATAAAAGCATCCTCATAAGATGACTACCTTATTTCTCTTAGTGTTGGTAAACCATTCATGTATCGTTCACTCCACTAGGGTATGTTATCATCTCTATCCTCATACCTCGTAGCAACGTTCCAACTCACATCATCTTTTATCCTTGGTGTATGGCATGCATATTTTCCTATCTCTCACTCCCATAACAAGAGGAAATAAGCATTTGGCTGCAATCCAAATATAGAGTTCTTCCTATTCCAAGAGTAGAGATGGTACATCCCACCTTGGCGGTACACCTTTAAATCCAAGTTGAAACGTGCCACCTATGTCTCTATATCACAATCATCTCGATATCAAGGTTACTTCCATGTAAAACTAGTTTCGAACCTACTTGGGTCACCACCCAATCCTTGGTCATCTCCTCTAGGTCTATAGGGTGCCGACACTTTTGGGGTCATCCCTCTTCCCTTATGCATCCAGAGAGTGCCCTACTCATCTGCCCTTTGGATCCCATGAGTTCATGAAGGTGATCAATCTCCTAACCCATGGCCCTCAAACAATGATAGTTGTTACCTCCTGACCCAATGGTCATGTGCAACTAGGGAATTAGGCAACTCCTACTTCCATCGGTCTTATCCCAACTGACCCTAGGATAGACTTAGGATTCTATTATAGTACATGTCCAACTTAGAACCTTACCCAAGCCTTCATCATCTCTCTTTCTGCATTCAAGGGATGACTTTTATCCTTTCACATGAATCATGGAAACCTTCCTACCTTGGTCAGGCCCCATACCAGTTACCTCCATGGTAACACATCCACATGCACTTAGAGATGGTTATCTATGGGTCTACATGTTCATCCTCATACCATGTACTTTTCACTTAGCTTCTCAAGATCCTATGAGACCCCTTTAGGTTACTTTAAAACCACCAAGACTGGTATACACCCTACAAGAGGGTCTCTCTCCCAGGATGGGTGGAACTACATCTTGACAACAAGGTCACAAACGCCCTTTGGTCTAGGGTTTACATCCACATGCTTAACCCTAGCAAGCTATTAAGGCACAAGAAGACCACCTACTAAACCAGGCTAGATCACACGGGTTCTCATTCCTCAACATTAGATCAAGATCATACCTTCCCATGTCATCAACTTAGTTGGGAGGGGTTCGCCAAACATACCCTAAACTTAAGGGGTTTTCCTTTCCTCATAGGAAGTACCATGCTCACATCTATAGAAACTCAATTCTCATCACGAGCATTAGGTACACCACTTCTCCTCTTAGGCCTAGGAACCCTAGGTTCACTTTTGGGTGTCCAACTGCCTATTCAACTTTTAACCACGAATCAAGCATGTATAAGGCATGACATGCACTTCCTGTCATCCTTCTACTCCAGCAACACTTCAGAGTTGAGTCCTCCTCAAGGACAACCAACAAGGTAACAGGCCTTACAACCTGTTACTAAACCTCTCCAGGTCTAAGGAACTCTTCTTCCTATCTCAGAAGGTAAACACCTATACCATAAGCACATAGGTTCCAGAAGCCCCATCCTCTCTCTAGGGTTCTGTTCCTCTAAAGGCAACCAAGATATCATCAACTTCTAGGGATCAAGCATGAGGCAACCGCTATCATCCACTTAGGTCGCATCATCCTCAACTCCCACTGTTCCTCGTATCTTGGAGTATAGGCTTCCAATCTTCTTGCTTGGGGTCCTGCCCTCTCTCTAGAGCTAACCCTACCACCAGCCTCTCTATTAGAGGTCCTCTCTTTTCATAAAGGATCAAGCTCATAAGCGTACCCCTACCTGGGTGAAGGCTATCTTCAACTTATGTTCGCTCAGGGTTATCCATAACTCTATATGCTTGTCTCATAAGCTATCCATCATATTTTCCTGGCTAAGGTTTCGACCTACTTGCCGTACTACTTACGTACTTTGGGTGCATACTATGCCATGCTCACCTAAACTCATGGGGGTTCCATAGGTTCTTTACTAACCTCATCATTGAAGGATCTATCCTTCACTCTAACATGACCCTTCCCAAGGTTAGGTCGTCCAAGATACTAGGTTATCCAACCTCTCATGGCTCATATGGCATCCAAAGGCATGTTCAACCAAACACCCTGGTCTACCATGACATCTAACTCATCATGTCATCTTTCTAACCAACACTTAGGGTTAGGGTTAGCATCATCCAGAGGATGTGCCAGGTCTCCACTTATAATGGAGGTCTCAACCTCTAAGACTAACTCTCTTTACTTATCCTTCTGACAAGAAGGTCTAGACTCAGGTCTCTCCCGAGGGCATGACAACTTATGTCATATGACCTAAGCATGTATCTATTCTTTAGTTTACACTTAATCTATTAAGCTTATGTCTATGACACCTCATTTACATGCTTTTCATTAATTTGGTGGAGGATTTTCTTAAACCTTATCAACCTTACCCATACCTCAAGAGGGTGAGGAAGAGAGACAAAACCCTAATCCCTAAGGTCCTTAACAACAATTGAGTTGATAAGGGACGAACAAGATGAGAGAGTCCTAAAGGTATCTTATTTCGAGTCAAATCCTGAGACTTTGGCCAGGCAGTCACACGGATCCGGGAGTCCTCGTATTCCAACTAGTGGTGTGGAGGAAAATCTTGCCATCCCCCAGGCGTGATCCTTTTCTAGACACATCTGTCTTTTGGAAAATCCTCTAATAACTACCTTGTGTTCTACAGATTTTGTAAAATTTAATAATTATTACAGATTAAATGAGGAACCTATGCTCTAATACCAAATGTAATGACCCCGCCTCCAGGTAACCCCCAATTAAGGGAGACCAGAAGGTCAGAGTCATTATCCCAATTAACATGATCAAAGGTTTGACAAATAATCAATAACAATTATTAATTTCTACCAACTATACTGAAATATGGTAAAAAAATAAAAACTTTGCACACCTTTTAAAAACTCAGATTTCTAAACTTCTATCCATGTATGAAATCTATTCTAACTATTCCTCCTTTGTACTTTAATTCTAAATTAATTCCACATATGCCACTGTACTATTTGTTCTTTTCATTTGTACCTAAAACGCCAACAAACAAAACGTCGGTCAACATAAAGCTGGTATGTGGGGGAAACAATAATCATACAACTATGATAGCAATGTAATCAGTCAATTATCATTTAACATCCAAGATTACATTTTAATCAATACTACTCAATCCTTACCTATCCCCTATCTCTGTGATGTCCCTGCAGTGGACTTGGATGCTACCTTCCTTATGGTAGATCCCCATTAAACCCCGCATGATCCTACCTAACAGGTAGATCAATATCTAGGGTTGAGTCTCATGGCACTACCCATAGGTAGCCGAATCCCTGACTCGTGGTATGCTAAAGAGTCGCATGGCACTACCCATAGGTAGCCCAATCCCTGACTCAAGGTGACTTGATGGACCTACCCCATTGATAATCATGTACTAAGTCATCCAATGACCTGATGGACCTACCCCACAGGTAGCCATCTACTAGCTCAGATCCTAGTCCCCTCTGTAGCTTAATTGATTTGACCTAGTACATGGCTACCTATGGGGTAGGTCCATCAGGTCATTGGATGACTTAGTACATGGTTGCCAATGGGGTAGGTCCATCAAGTCACCTTGAGTCAGGGATTGGGCTACCTATGGGTAGTGCCATGCGACTCTTTAGCATACCATGAGTCATGGATTGGGCTACCTATGGGTAGTGCCATGCGACTCAACCCTAGATATTGATCTACCTGTTAGGTAGGATCATGCGGGGTTTAATGGGGATCTACCATAAGGAAGGTAGCATCCAAGTCCACTGCAGGGACAACACAGAGATAGGGGATAGGTAAGGATTGAGTAGTATTGCTTAAAACGTAATATTGGATGTTAAATGATAATTGGCTGATTACATTGTTATCACAGTTGCATGATTATTGTTTCCCCCACGTACCAGCTTTATGCTGACCGATGTTTTGTTTGTCGACGTTTTAGGTACAAATGAAAAGAACAAACAATAAAGTGGCATATGTGGAATTAATTGAGAATTAAAGTACAAAGGAGGAATAGTTAGAATAGATTTCATACATGGATAGAAGTTTAGAAATCCAAGCTTTCAAAAGGTATGCAATGTTTTTATTTTTTTACCATATTTCAGTATAGTTGGTAGAATTTAATAATTGTTATTGATTATTTGTCAAACCTTAGATCCTGTTAATTGGGATAATGGCTCTGACCTTCTGGTCTCCCTTAATTGGGGGTTACCTGGAGGCGGGGTTGTTACACTATCTCAATTCCACCAACATGACTATTAGTTTTATGAAGATTATATTGAGGCTTTCTAATCTTTCTTGTTAGATCCACCAAGAGGACCATCAATGGAACCATCTTGACATTGTGGTGGTATCGAGTCCAATCTTGGTGCATCCAATATGAGTTTGTGAGGTTTCCTCTTTTTCTCCATGTCGGGGGTACCGTGAATGATTTTGGCAATACCTAGTTTCTTCAATTTGTACTTTTTTATCTTCAATGAAGCAAAGAACATCACGATTTGATAAAATACATAATTTTGAACCAGATGCATTAGAAATATGTAGAATAGATATACAATAGCTATTACATTCTATTTAAGTAAAAGATTCATATACATGTGAATATTAGAGATTATCCAATGAAAACATGCCTAAATTAGCCCACAATGAGTAATGAACTCATGTGCATCAAAATTCCCTAATTTGGAATATTTCCCATACTCAAGAAACTCTACTTTGCATTTGATTGAGATAGTCAAAAGACACATATGTGAATCAAATCATCCTAACCATCCTTGACCCAACATACTTAATCGGTCCTCTCCAGCCATAGAGAAACAACTCCTACACAAATGACAAATTATGAGAAATGAAAACAATAAAATTAGACTGCTTAACATACAAGTAAGTTGAAGTAGAGAGATATCATGGAAAATAAAAACTATGTTCGAGTGTATCACAATATTTCCCTATCTACACTTCTCCATTCAAAGAAATCACCTAAGTTAATGTAGTTCCCTCAATATTTTTAGAAGAAGGGAAACAAATCCTTATTGGTGGTTTATAATTTCTAGCATTTGGTGGATGAAATGGTTGGCATGGAATAATATTCACATATAATCAAGTCATTTATGAAATAAATCAAAATTATGTGCCAAAGTGACATATGCAATTAAATATAATGTCTCCTAATGCCTACTGTTTCTGGTGGAATGATGCATGATGCATATACCTCATCCTACTAATGAGTATAGGTGGAAGGTGTTTATAAGGAAAATTCTACAATCTCTATCATTTATATCTTAGAGAGATTTTATTCTTTTTCAAATTCTTCTTCTACTATTCTCCTTTTCCTTTTCCATATATATTTTCCCCTTTTTTCCACCGTCCTATTTTCCATGTACATGAATAGTATATGATGTAGGGATTTTTATACAACTTGATGAAGGAGTAAGGATGTAAAATCCTTTTATGCTCTTAATTCAGAAAAGATGTAAAGAAAATAAATTACCACATTTATGAACTATGCTATGAAAAATGAAAACTATATGAATCATCGTTATGCAAACTCAGTTATAAGAATGTACTATTCATGCAACTTTTTTTTTCATGTGCAAAATTAAAAACTAGATGCTTCCTATTATGTCATGCAATGTAGTCAATAAAGAAAATTATCTTGAATCGTGTATTTATCCTATGGTGGTGATGGAACAAACTAAAAGTGGATGAGATCATTTGACTAGGAGACATAATATTCCTAACCATGATATGCCTCTCTTCTATCAACTAATGTGTCATGGTAATCCAACAACAAATTTGGACATGTAAGATCATGTTATTGCATGGTTATATTAGACTCAAACACCATTTTAATTTAGATTCCAAGGGTATAATTAGGTATAAAGTTTGCAACATATGTCCTTGGATTAAATATTTCACTCAATTCCTAATGTATTGTACTTTTAAACAAGCATATTTGAGTTTTAAGGAGTACACAAAGACCATTACTTCAATTGGCACATGTGAGTATTGCTTCCATATCCACTTCTACACTACATAGATGTGGATTACATGAAACAAAGCAAAATAATTAATTGAAAGAAAAAATGAACTAAACTAAGGATAACTAGAAACACAAAGTAAGATAGAAAAATGCAAGATAAGATAGATGCAAGATAAATCACATTCAATACCCCCTCTATGATTGAAATTGACAATGTCCTCATTATTAAAAAGCAAAAATAGAGTGGAATGGGTGTATTGAATACTTATGTATGAGGTAGAAAGAAAGTCCATGGCAGCAGAAGTGGATCCAGTGGGTAGAACATGCCATGAACTAGGGTGGTTCAGATGACATTGGTGGATGTTATTGGTAGTTGAAGAAGTTTCCCTAGATCTAGTAATGGTCATAGAGAGGTTTTTGAGTGTACTCATTGAGTTGCAGGCATTTATGGACATTATTCTAGTTTCTTAAAAGGACACACTCTTTGTCGAACATTGTCTACTTGTGTCTGGTGGTATTTTATAGGTTTTGGAGGATTCTCTACTAATGCAACACTATCTAGGTCATTGTTTCCTTATGTTGTTGCTAGCCAGTCTGAATAAAATTGAGCATGTTTTGTATGCCCTCAAAGGAATATTGATCCTCCTAATACTCATTAGGGATGGAGGAATATGCGTTGTGGAAGTGTGGTGAATGATTTTTCCACCTTCAAGGCCTAATTGGTCTAGATTCTATGTAAAGGACCTCATCCTTATCATCATCATCATATGGCTCATTGACGCCCTTTGGTTCATAGTTAGTGCCTCTCACATCATCATTTATCCAGTGTAGGTGATCTAAATCAATGATGTTAGAGATAGAATCTAGGAGAGCTCATTCGCCCATCAGGGAGATGGCGCAGATGTTGTCTCCATACTGAGGAAAGAGCTTGGAATTATAAAAGCATATGAAGTCCAAGTTCCCCTTCAACTCAAGTGTCTAGAGGCACTCGAGGTTGAGGTTGAGATACATAGCAATCCTCATGATGAGGTCACTAAAGTGCATGGGCAACTTGCTCTTCTCAATTTTGGCCACCTGTCACGCATGTCCCAAGAACAAAGAACCAAGGTTGACCTTCTCACTTGCTTGTTAGAGAAATGACCGGAGTACATAGAGTTCCATAGACTAAACCTACCCTTGTTCCTATACAGATCTAGCCAACAAGGTGTTCATCATCAGTCTATGCAACAACTGGGGAAAGGGGTCCTAGATATCAATAATGTTGTAATGGTGTCAGTTGATCTTAGTACATGTCGACATCCCTTTCATCTTGCACCATGACATGGAATGGTCAAAATCGTCTGGGAAGCAACACATTCCATGGTTTCCTCACCCAAAGATGGCATTGAATGCTTTCAGTGAGAGATGGTGGGTGGCATTGTAGACACAAAATTTGACCTGGTCATTCTCCCACTTATTGCTCTTGGTTTGGTGTGAAAGGAAGCACATCTTTATTGATGCAAGGAACTCTAATGTAATCTCCACACATGTAGGATATCCACCCAAATATGGGTTGGTGATTTCTATCCCTTAGCCTACGCACACCTTATTCAGGTTGTTGGTGAAGCCCATTTGCTCGATGAAGGCTACATCACAATAACCAGTAGACTCCAAATCATGTTTCACTAGGTAGGCATAGTGTTTCTTTTACTCATCATTATCAATCTCTAGAAACGGATTGGAGATGAGTTGTGAGAATCTACTATGGATGAAGCTACTTCTTAATGTGATCTCTTGCTCACCATTGAGATGAAGGAAGTGAGAATAAGAGCTCAATGTAGAGGGTTCTTGTTGAAGAAGTGCTCAAGGAAGATCACATAAGAGTGATTTATAGATGAGTGCCTAAGGTGTTTAAAATCTAAATGAAACCCCTCCTTATATAGGAGGAGAGGAACCTCGTTAGTCAAAAGTCAGTGCCAATGACATGGAAGTTAGTGGTATCAAAATTCCCCCTTGTATGTTATTTCGACCTCAACCATTGGTAGTGAAGGTCAAGTACCAACCCAAAATTTTATACATGTCGATGTAACTAACTTTGGAGAATGTTGTGGATCGGCACTTGATCATCATTGAACGTGCACCCTTGTGGCCTTTATACTGGAGGTAATAGATAGGTTGTGATCTTATTCCTAGTGGTATAGACCAACATGTTAAAGCCATGGAGTTTTATGTGCATCTTGAAATGACCTATCAGTTACACAAAAAATGATTAAAGTCATATCGTTCTGAGGTTCAGTGCCACCGACATTTACCTATACAAATTTGTTAAAATTAATCTCTGTCTTGGTAGTACCAACTGGGTAGTCAATGCCACTGAGATTCTACTATAGAGGCTTGTAGTATATATCAATAAGCATATAAATGGACGTTGGTAGTATCGATTGGGTAGTTGGTACAACCAACTTTTTCCCATAGACCTTCATGAAACACAATTAATTGGGTCAGTGCCACTAACTAGGAGGTCTCTGGTGCCAACATCTCTAAACAATGTTCTCATTATGTTAGTACTTAAATGATAAGATAATTGAGGGTATCAATGATTAATTTTATGCCACCAAATTTTACCTATAACTTCTATGAAAATCATTGACTTACTAGAGTTTGAGTCACTACGACCAACTAGTGGCAGTTGGTACTGACACGTGATGGTTAGAGATTAATCTCTACAAAGTCACAAACAATATCCACTTCATAATATTTCTTCAATCTATGACCACTGGTCTTAAAAATATCTAAGCCATCTCTCAATTCCATAGCTCCATGGGGTACACCTAGACCATAGTCTAAGAACCAATCCATCTAGACCTTGATTTCCCCAGCTGCTATTTATTCGTGAATTGAACAATAACACATATTTCCCTGGTCCAATTGTCCTATGCCAAGTGTATATATCTTGAATATTCTTTGGGTGTGCTCCTTATAAAAGATCACATTCTCATAGGCACATAATATATCTTCATAGAATCCATTAAACTCCAATTTGGTGCTTATCACCTACAGAAGATGGATTAGAGTTTTAACTCCTTAAGTACCCACATAACCCTATGTTCTAATTCTACTGGAAAGTGGCATGCCGAGCCATAAACAAACCAATAGGGTGTGGTACATGTGGGACTCTTAAAAGTAGTCTTATATGCCCAATGGGCATTATTTATTTTCTTTCTCCAATTTAATCTAGTGTTAGAGACAATTTTATCTAAATTCATCTTCACTTCCCATTGGAGACCTCAACTTAGGTTTGAAGATAGTAGGGGTGTTACCACATGGTGTGGAACTCCATATTTTATCAATAAAACACCAAATTAACACCAAATTAGTAGTCATGAAATGCAAACACTGGTCACTAATAATCATCTAGGCACCCAACTATATAGAAGATGTTGCTTCACAAACATGTAGACAACCTACACATAATTATCTGGGTGGGAATTGCCTCCACCAACTTGGACACATAATCAATGGCTAGAAAAATATATAGATTTGAATTTGTGGTACAAATGGAACCATGAAATCAACCCCTCATATATCAAAAACTTTAACTTCTTCAAAAACAATAATAGGAATTTCACATCTCTGCACAAAATTATATATGTCGTCTTGTACAAGGACGATCAATAAAAACCACAATCTAAAACCTTAATATATGTTCTAGAGATTGCATTATGTCCTCTTGTGGGAATTGAGTGACAATGAGCAGGAAAGATCTCCTTCTCCCAATCAGGAACACATCACTTGAAGATGTCATCCCTACATTCTTTCAACAAGATAGGGTCATTCCAAATATAATAAAGAAGTGAATGAAATAATTTCTTCCTATTTTGGGAGTTCAAATTATCATACATTACCCAAAATGATAGGTAATTCATGATAGTAGAAAACCATGGGTCATTGTGTTTAACTACCAATAAATTTTCATCCAGAAAATTTTCCTCAATAGTTACCACTAAAATGGTTTCATCCACTTTCTCCAGGTGAGAGAGATGGTCTTGTAACATAATTGTGCTTATGTTGTCCCTAATCTCTTTATCAAATTCTTGCAAAACCAAGATCCAATGTATCAAATGTTCAATTCAGAGTTGCCACCACAGGTGCAAAGATCAATTTCTCCCTTGAAACATAGAAAGCATGTAAACATTGATGATTGAAATAAAATTTGTATGTCCTTATACAAAAGTTACAAAAGAGGCTTAACGATCTTTGAAAAATCCTTGATAAATCACTTGTAAAAGACCATGTGTCTGAAGAAACTCCTCATTGCCTTCATTGATGGTGGTGGGGGAAGCTTGGAGATTACCTCAATTTTATCAGGGTCAACCTCCAATTTCTCAGTGGACACCTTGTGTCCTAATTCTATTCCCTCATTTACCATCATGTGGTATTTCTTAAAACTTATAACAATATACATATTATCACATCTTTATAACATGTGATTCAAACTCGATAGGAAGTCCATGGAAGACTCCCCATACACAAAAAGTCATCCATGAAAATCTCAAGGAAATGATCCACCATATAGGAAAATATGGTGAGCATGCACCTTTGGAAAGTTGCATGTGCATTACTAACTGCAAACAACATAGGACTCAAGGAAAACATGAAATAAGGACAAGTGAAGGTGGATTTCTCTTGATGATCATGCTCCATTAAGTTTGATTATATAAGTAATGACTATCCAAAAAGTAAAGAGTGTTTGGTAAGCCACTCCAATATCTAGTGAATAAAGAGTAAATGAAAAGGTCTTTAAGCATAGTCACATTGAGAGGGGAAAACTCACCAATTTGTCGCTTGCCTAATAAACACTAAGTCATTTGTAGCATTGGTGGTAAATGTGATACCGTCCTTCTCTAAAAAAACCTACGATAGACATACCCATTTGATTCCAGAGACTACATAAATTATGCTTACCAACAGGAGTTTTCATACCTCCTTGTTTACCATCTCTATCATGATTGATTTAATATAGTTTGATGATGAACCATTGGCTTGGGTCCTTCATAAAAGAAGATATTTTGTGTTGTAAAAGACTTGAATGAATCCCTTTGATGTGTTCTATTGACCAACCAAAAGCTGCATGATCGTTCTTAAGTAAAATTATCAATTCCTCCTCCTTTGAACTATTAACTGAAGAAGATATTATCACAAGAAGCTTCTATTTTACTACATGTAAAGAATACATCAAATGTGGTGGCAATGGCCTCAACTCCATATTTGGAGGATACTCAAGTGATGTTACCAATGAAGGTGGCAGTGCATCAAAGTCCTCAATGTGCTTTTTTTAACACATTGGTAATGCCTACACAAATACCACACATTCTTCAATGAGGTCCTCATGAATGATAACCTCTGTGTGGTTCATAAAAAATGCATTAAATGGAAGTGCTAGATATGAATGTTTCAAGGTTGGCTTTACTAATTTAGAAATATGAGTAGGCATGAGGAGATATTTTGGTAGTTTGGGTATTTGACGAATTTAGGAGTGAGATTGTATAAAATTCCTCTTCCTCTACCTAAAGACACTCATCATCAACCAGTCGCATGATGTTTACCATGTGCAAGAAAGTATTTCCTAAGAGTAGGGAAAACTATGAGTCATCATGTTGCACGATAACATGTCACTACAATGCCTAGTTTTGCTAGTTTATTGGGATGTTTTGGATGTTTAAACTCCGTTCTATCATCTTTAATGCCAAAATTCATCCTTGTCTTCCCCTCTCCAATGTTACATCTGATGTGGCCTGGAATGGTCTTCCTTTGAGTAGATTAGATTCATAGTCCTTTTGCTTTTCCATAGCAACAAAGTGTGTAGGAAATGTGAATATTTCCACTTTTATCAATCCATATTCACATATGCAATAGGGTAGTATAAAGGATTTATTGTTCAATTGAATTTTCATTTTGGTCCTCCCATTCTGTGGCAAACCTATATTTTTAAAATGTGTTTAATGGAAAAAATTGATGCTGGCTTCTGAGTCACATAAGGCACCCCCAAAGTGAAACTTGCTTATTAAAAAGAGTATGTTGAAATACCCTAGGTCTTCTCTTTTCCTAGATTTCTTTGGAATATCATGCAAACCTACTCATTTAGCACTACCATATTAGAGTCTTATATCCTCCTTTTCTTTGGTAATTATTTTCTTTAGAAATTAACTGTAGGGGAAAAATCAGATCAGGAGCCTCTACTAAGAGAAAATTCACATGAAGCTTGCAAAAATTTGTCTAGAAACTTGTTTAGTTATCAATCTTCCATAGTGTTCATAAGGTTGTCTAGAAACAACACAACTACCACAATATTCTTTTTTGTGTGGTGAATCATAACCCTTATTAGGGGATTTTTCTCCACCTAAGATGGACTCAATAGAATCTTCACTTGCCACTTGCTCAGGTATCTGATATGAAACTACCTTCTCTCCTTCACTTGCTACATCAGGAGTGACTGTAGTTGGTTCAAGCTAGTTTTTTATTATATCATGCTACCTATTCCTTCTCTATCACCTTCCCACTATGCAATGTTATTGCTTTGGCTTGTTGGTTATTTTTTGGGATGTCAGAGTTTCATGGGAATCCTTGTGAGTTGGATTCTTCAATTGTGCTATGTTTTTTGCTATTTGCAAGATGTGAGTCTCCAAACTTCTAATCTATCCCCTAGTTCTATTTCTCTCTCTTGGATTGGTCTAGATATGAACTCATCTTGGTAATGGACCTATCATACATGTCCTAAATCCTATCAAACCTTCTTGGAGATCTTTCATGCTGATTTTGCTATGAAACATTCTGTTGGTGCCCTTGAGGCTGCTAAACATGTAATGTGTTTTGCTAAAATTTGTTTGGCTCCTTTAGTGGGAATTTAGAATTTCTCCTCTATATGTACCATTCTGTCTATTATTAGACTAAAAATGTACATTCACTCTTCTTTATCACCTCTAGATGAGGTGGTAATATTTTTCTCTAGTTGCTTTGTCAATTGATCCATCTGTGTCTTGAGTTCCATGTCCTCACATGTTCTATGACACTTTTAGTTGATATAGAATACTCATGATCATCACCCCAGAATTGATTCATAGCCATGTTACTTAATTTTTTATGAAACTTTGATGCCTTATTATTTAGAAAGAATCAAGTACCTAAACTGCCAAGTGTAGTCCTCTCTACTTTATGTGATCCACATTAGAAGGTCTTTTCATGACCATAAAATTAGTCTCATGATGTGGTATCTTCCTCAATGTGTACTTGTACCGCTCCCAATACTGAATATTTTTCATGTGCATGTTTCCTAAAGACATGAATTTTTCTTATTAGATTATTGGTATTATGAGTATGAAAATACATCCCAAAGGATGTGTTAATCATCTCATCCCAAGAGCTAATGGATTCTAAAGGTAGACTAGGAAACAATGTCTTCACCTTTTCCATCAATAAATAAGGCAACCATTTTAGATAAATCATTATGGTTGGGATTTTGTCTATCTTCAACATATCACAACTCTCAACAAAGCTTTTGATATGTTGCATTGAGTCCTCTATGTTGGTCAAGTGGAATGCATGTGAAGATTAATGCAAAAAGTCCTGGATCAATTTTGTAGCTTCCTACATTGATTACATGTGGGCTTATAGGATGCTACTCAGTTGTTACCGATGATGTCTTTGTTTTCTTCCATATGGTCTACTCATCATTTCATACTACTGCATCCTTGTTGTCTTCCCTGTGGTTAGACATATTGTCTTCCCCATTGTTAGACATATTTTCTTCTTCTTCTTCTTCTTCTTCTTCTACCATAGGTTCTTCAAGAATGATCATCTACTCTTCCTCATCCGCAAGTGTATCCTCTAGTGTTGCTAGATATGTACCTAGAAGTAGCCCTGGAGATGAAGCTATGTATTTCTGAGCCTTTTCTAAGAGATTTTATAGCATCTAAAAATGATGGAGTAGGATCTCCATAGTCAATGGTCCAAGTTTAGACCATAAAATAGTACCTAAAAAAGTAAAAACTTAGTCTCATAACATATAATACTAGTTATAAGTAACAAAAAATGTTACAATTAATTTTAATTGAAATTAAATCAACAAAATTAGGAATGGCCTGGAGTGGATGGTTTACCATGGTGTGATTCATTAATGGGATTTCATCAATTGAACATAAATTATTTATGCTTGTTTGGATTAAGTTTATGTGGATTGCACTACCCACTCTTGTAGTGTAGCTTATTGTTTCACCCAATTACTAACCCACTCTCAAGATGTCAATATAAAATGATAAATGATAGATATATCCTTGGACAATCAAACTCACAATGGTTAGTCCACTCTTGCATTTTGTTGTTGATTAAGTTGATAAAGACTTCTTAAAGTATTAATCTATATCTTACTGAACAATCTAACACATCTATCATGATCAAGCACAAAGAGAAAAATCAATGAACATCCATGATCAAAATCTAAGGAAATGAAATCTATAATAAACTATGGGATACTCCATGGTCCTAAAGAGCATGGATTTTAGTCCATAATTCTTGACATGATATCAAAATAAGGGTTGGAGGAGATGAACAACATAGAGTGTGGAAAACCCCCTGTAGGTAAGCATGAGGATGATCACTTTGAAGATTGCCACAACCAAACAACATTTTTGCCTTCATATTGCTCCTTAGAAGTGCTAGGATGATCCTTGCTCCCTGTCTCCTTGTCTTCATATCTCTCTTTCCCGATCACTCATAAAATGGTCGATGTCCTCTTAGGTTTTTACCAAAGAGGGTAAAACACTTCTTATCTAACAAACGATTGGGTGCTACCTTGTTAATCGTGCCCGTCAAGAAAACCTCAGTTCTACTGACTTAGAAGTCAGTGATACCAAGTAGTCTTTTTTCTTGACTTGGGAAGGGTTATACTGGTCCATCAAGATGGCCATCAAGATTATGTTGAGGCTTTCTTTATATTTCTTTTCGGGGCCCTTGGTTGACCATTGGTGGCAGGGACTGGGCATCTTGGTGGTATTGAGTATGATCTCGGTGCTACTGAGATGAATATATGACTTTGCCTCGTGTTCTCCATGTCAGTGGTACCAAAAGTAATGTCAATGGTATCGCCTTTCTTCTATCTATACTTTTTTTTAAATGCATGAGGATATAACATTTTACATAATTGTGAACCAAATGCAATAAAAATAGACAAAACATGTTGAAATTAGCCCAGAAAATGATAGTGAATTCATGTGCATTAGGACATATTTAATAAATGTGGCCTCCATCCAACTCTAAGCATCCTTCCAACACCTACAAGCCTTTAGAATCTGGGGCATGTAGTTGCCTTGGTTCAACTTTCACTACCATAGGGATGGATAACCTAATAGTTGTTGTGGGTGTTAGATGATTATCCTAACTTATAATAAGAAACCACTTCCTCCTTACATTTTTCCACTATAAAGGATGGAACCTAACTCGTGGTAAGGGAAAATGAAATGAGAGGGGTCTTGCTTGGCATGTGGGTGGATTAATGAGGAGGATACCTAGGCGGTGAGCTTCCCTTCCTTTGTTATATAAGATGTAGATATGTTCTTAGAAAGTTTCTCCTAAAGTTCATGCTTAATGATGATGTGAGAGCCTTTTTCTCTCTTGTTTTTACCCCA